>BGPR01000425.1:194078-261570 GCA_013235015.1 Araneus ventricosus | reverse complement strand
ATTGTAGAAGTAGACCTCACAGATTAATAGAAGATAATAAGATACACATATAAAAACTTCTATATGTTTCTTCATTTACCTTAAATTTAGGTCCAGATTTTTTAATGATATGCTTTATCTTATTACTGTAACACTAGTGAAACCAACTGTTATATCATAATTTGAATTTTCTGATTTCGAAAGCTAAAGAAACCAGTATGTCTACTTTATGAAATAAATCAAATATATTTCTTTAAGCTAAGTAGTATAAATATATACTTATTTCTTTATATTAAACGCTTTTTGGTTCATAGACAAAGGACAAAACGCAGTGGGTTTTTTAGATGCTCCTTTTATATTTCTAACTTTTCATAAGAAATGTTAAACATTTCATTTTATATCATGACCGTACAAAGATTTTTCGCGAAGATGTGAAATAGGGCTTTTCGGGCTCAATGTAGTCTCACAAATTGTTTTGAAACGAATTAAAAGATTCTATTTTACATAATTCTATTTTATACAGTACAATACCTTCATTCCCTTTGCTCGAAAATAGAGGCAGCTGCTAAAAGTAAAAAAATAATTTGTACGCTCTATTAAAACAAAACATATAATTCCCTCATATAGTTTTTATATTCGATGAAGCGTATCAACTAGAATAAAGAATTCTATGGCAGAAATTCATCATAAAACAATACATATTTATGCAAAAATATTAGAATATAAATTTAGTAGGAAGAGGAGCATTGCAAAAACATATTCTTGGAAAGCAGATTCATGTGTTGGCATCAATTCACTTGGATTCAACTTTGGTTCGAAACTGATAGCTATGTTGTGTTCGCACTTCACATACCTATGAACATTTTTAAAATCCATTATATGAAGAAATCCATGAACGAGTGGCGTCATCGAATTAAAGTTGATTTGTGCGATTCATCAGTCAGTATAAACAAACAACCAAGAGTAAAACTTTCCTCCAAATCTGCATTTCCTGTTTGAGAAATTTTTATGAATTAAGGAAGATTTCCAAAAGTATCAACTGTTAAATTAACGTTCTGTTAGACGAGCTTCCTACTATTCTTACATCTCTTAATATTTCTACTATTTCTTCAATATATTGTGATACTCGTTACAAAAATATTTAGTTATTTCTAAAGATATCTTTCTAAAACATTTTAGTGTGACAATATGTTATTTGTCTCACGAGTGTTGCTTAGCAACGCAGGATAAAAGATGTTAGTTGTTTTTAAGAAAAAAGATGGAATTGTAGAGAGACCGAAATGTAATAACTGATGTATATAGTTCCAGAGAATGAACGGTTATTTGGTGACAATTATGTTAAAATAAAAGTGTTTTTTTATAAAAAGTCTGTTGATTCATCCTGCAATACAGTACAATATTGTAATTCAAATTGCCACATGAAACCATAAAACTGCTTATGCAGGGTTTTGGGCTTTCTCTAAGATTCAACTGGTCAGTATTCCCTATACCTCTCTAATTAGATAATGTCCAAGTCCTTTAATTAGTGCAGACGGTTTTTGATACACGTCACTGAGTGCCCACTGAAAACAACATTATGTCGACACAAAATATGAGAAATATTTAGGTATCAGAACATGTTCGGAAGTTAATTTTTACCTAAAAATCATAAATTGTCTTTTCATTTCAATAATTGTCTGCTTACATACCTTTATAGCATATTTACTTTTGTCTCTAAGTGAATAAGAAGCAGATACAGTTAATAATTTATCAGTGAAAAACCAGAAGTTGACATTTAAATAATTGGAAGCTCGCATTTAAACGGATTGGAATACTTGATAAAGAAAGGTTCAAATAAGATAGACGACATTTTTTACCTTCTGTAAAAACTACCAGAAAAAATCAAGTGAATGAAAATATGAAGACTAATAAAGTTCAGCCAAATGAGGGTATGAGTTAAAAAAAAAAATAGCATAAATGTGAATATGATAGTATAAATGTAAGTATAAATGTGAAGAGTTTTAAGGTACTTAGTATATTATTTGTAAAAATACATTATAGAAATGTATAGTAAAAATGGAATTTTCTCTGAACTTGATTATTTGCACAATTTTCACCTTTCAAACATCTTACAATTACTAGAAAAAGCATAAATTTACTTTTTTCTAAAATTATAATGATTTATGCATAAAACAAGCACTTTGTTATTTACCTCTAATAAATTCAAATCTAGAAACATATAATGGTGCGTCTGTATTAAATACTTTTTAAAAGAATATTCCTAATATATTCGTATCTATATATATATATAAGATTCAATGTCTGTTGATTGTTTGTGTGTTTGAACCTTATACAATTCCACACCTCTTGACGGATTAGACAGAAATTTGGCACATATGTTCCTTAGCACCTAGAACGATTAACTACGCAATTAAAAAATTGCTTGCTCCACCTAAAGTGGGTGAAAGGGGGTTAAAAGGATTACCGTTGTTCCGCCAAAACTGTAGAATCAATAATCGCAAAAAAATCATTGCCCAGTTCCATTTTCTTACACCTTTTTCTCTTATTTTTAATCAATTTTGAAAATTAATTTAAACAGAATTCATAAGTGCTTTTGTTTGCATCTATTTATTGCAATATCTTTCAAAATGCAGAAGCGCTTACTCGAGCGCTTAAAGTTAAGTTGATTTCTGTGGATGTGTCCACATTATCTTTGGTTTTGTGATCACGCGATTCTATCTCCTTAGATTTTTATAATTCACTGTTTAATAACGCGCGCTTTTAACGATGTTAATCTTCATTTGCTATCTGTGAATATTTGGTTTTGTGATTGCTCGATTTTAGCTTCTTAGACTTAGAAATCTATAAACTAAAATTAAAATTCGGCCGAATTGTTTTTTAAATCCGTGTTGGCATTCCGTCGAGTATACTCGATAATCTGTTAATTTCTTTTTCCATAACTTTGGACTTTTCATCACACAGAAACTATTTTTACACACTCTAAAAATTTTAAAAACTAGCTTATCAGTGACTTACATGTTCTATTTCTGTATGAATGTTTCCTCATTTATAATAAATTTTAAAAATTAATTTAAACACAATTTATAAGATTTCTTTCGTTTTTTGCAATCTTAAACCTAATCACATCTGCCACTCGCATGTAGGGATTGCAATCCGGAAAACCGGGTCCGGTAATCCGGCGGATCCGGCATCATTAGACGTCTACGGATCCGGTAAATTAAAAAAAATACATGAAACCGATTTCTTAAAAAATACTCGCGTTATTGCAAGAGTGGATACTTAAAAGAGTCTACGTTCGAAAATACGTTCGACTCTGACTCACCCTCTACAAATACAGACATTGTTATTGTTCAATTGATAGATGAATTGTGTTTATGTTGCATTTAAGAGTACGAGAATTATTTAAGTAGATAATTAGACTTAGAAATAAATTGAGTGACGATCCATATTTCTGATTTTTCTTTATAATATGACTTTCTTCTTACATAGTGACCGAAATAACGTTTTAAATTGTAAGTATGTCCCTATATATATTGCATTGCAGGTACTAGTCTAAAAGTTCTAAAACAAACATGTCACTTTTGAAACCAATTCAAAATGAAAACTTGAATATTAATATACTTACAGAATAAAAAAATACTATTATGATGATACAAAACGAACTGATGATACATTTACTATGAAGAAAAAAATGTTATAAGACTAGATATGAAAAATATCTTAGAAAGAGTTGTTCAAGATGATAAGCTTTAAAGAAAACGTAGATAATATAGAAGAAAAATAACATAGATGCACCTTCATTGAAAAAAGATTTGACATTACAGAAAGAATTACAAATGCAAATCCAGCAAGATATGAAAACATAGAGCATAAATACCAAAAAAAGAGAAAGATTATGCGAAAACATTGAAAAAGGAAATGATTGTGCATGTGAAAGTGAAAGAGTTCGAGGAAAATACTTGTCTTCTATTCATCAGTATTTGTTGACAATAAAACCGACAAGTGTAGAAGCAGAAAGTGCCTTCTAGGACGCTGGTTATATTTCTAGCTCTGTAAGATGTCGATTAGCAGAAGACACAATTAACATTATTTGTGTCCTACGATAATTTTTTCAAAACCAAAGTTAGTTTTTTTTATTGCTTTACTTAAAATAATAATTTAAAGTAAGTTTATTAAAAAATACGATGAAGTTTTAAACTCGTTATTGTGATAATTGTGCCACTGATTAAACAGATTCATGATGACTGTCGTAATTATAAGAATGAGACTGCTTGGCGTGTTTAAAATACCTAATTATTGTGATCTCAGTTGATAAGCTTGATTTAGTTAGATTTAATATAAGTTACTTACATAATATAAATTAAGTTACATTACAAGTTATCATTGATGTCATTTGTGAAATCTAGTACGTGAGACTGAACTTAACCACCCGTCATTATCTAATTATTACTAAACTAATATAACAATTACAATTTAACTAGTTACACTATTATAAATTTTTATTGTAGATTCATACGTAAATGATGATTAATTATAACAGTGTAAATAAAGTTGATTTCATAAGAAATTAACGATTTTTTATAAACTTTGTAATACACTCACTTTATCATCTTTTATACAGTTGATTTTGGAATGAAAAGGCAAAATAGTTTTGATGTGACCAATCCGGTCGGATCGATGGGAATCCGACCGGATTGAAATTGGTGTATTACAATCCCTACACGCATGCTTTTGCCAATGTTAAATTGCTTTCTTTAGATTTTTACTTTCGCAAGCAGAATTTCGCAGCTTTTAATATGCGCGTGCGGGAAATTACATTCAAACATTGCTTTTTAAAATCGTTGCAACTTCTTCTATAGTTTGCTTTGATTTTATCTCTGATTTTATCACTTCTAAATTTTTAATGCTTACCTCTCTTTTCATTGACTGGGTTTTCTTTTTGCTTTATTTCATTAAGTAAGATTATAGTTCACTTATAAGTTTTTCATTTTTTATTGCATTGTATAGGTTGTCGCACAATCTTCAAAAACATACTTTTTAAAACGTATCAAAGGAGAAAAAATGGAAATCTTACATTTTTTTAACTTCAGGTTTTGTGGCCTCAGTATTTTTACCTTCTTAATATATATATTTCAGGCATTATTTTTCCCTTTTAACACATACTGTCTTATCATTAGAAGTCAAAATCCAAATTTTATGTTGGGAATCTATATCTAAAACATGCAATGTTTGTTTAGAAAGAAATCTAGTACATATGTTCCTTCGCACCTTGAACAATATTGTGACTTTAATATTTTTCCCTTTACATTTTCATAACTAAAACTCTAAATAATATTTCATTAACCTCAAACGATTAATTACTGTTACCATTTTCTTTATATTGCATGTTTTGTAATTGATTGTCTATTTATATTATCTATGTTTTAAGAGTTTGTTTTTCAGGAATGGCAACGTTGTTTTAGTAGAATAGTAAAAATGTCTTCAGAATTTGAGTTTAAATCTTTAACTTTGTATTCTTCATATAATAAAAACGGCAATTAAAGTCGGTAAACTGGAGATTCTTTATTTAGAGTATGAAAGAAGAGTTTATTTTAGGTTTAGAGTAATAATTTAGAGAGAGTTTTAAACACACCTGGAAGGATTAATTACGCTTTTAAAAAATTTCCAGCAAGAATAAAATGCATAATTTTTAATTTATTTCCGCAGTAAATTCAAAACATATCATCACACAAAAAAATATTTTTGAACCATCTTAAAAGTAAAAAAAAGAGCTTCTCAAAGACACATGTTTCACATTTTACCACTATCTCTGACTTTTTATCGCTTTTCAAAATTATTTTAAACACAATTTATAACGTTTATGTTTGCTGTCATTTTAAACCTATTTCACTTTTTAATCCCTCGCGTGTTTTTGTTAATGTCAATATTAATTTGCCTTCTTTTGGCAATTCCACTTTGGCGGCGGGAGGATAGAACTGAGGACCTTTGGGTTACGAGCCGAAAATCCTAACCACTAGACAAAAGGAATTCCCCATGTCCGGAGGCGGATATTGGCTAATATACATCACAGTAAGATGGCGTAGCATGGTGCGCCACAGGAGCAACCCCCAGCTTGTTTGATATTATCTGAATATCAAGGAAGCGATGTGCTGCGTGCATATGCGCAGATTGCTGCCCAGATTGGTGGTGCGCAGGCACTTGCAGACTTTGTGCGCTGTGAAATGCGTCACAGGCTTTGTGCTATGAAATGTGTCATAGACTTTGTGCTGTGAAATGTGTCACAGGCTTTGAATTGGGTGAGCTGCGTTGCTGTAGTAGTTGTCGTGCTGCCATCTGGTGAATGTAGCAGAAGATGAAATTTACCTGGTTTTTTGGTGCTGCCATCTATTGGTGGGACTGAAAGTTGTTGTTGCGTGTTCTTTGTCCGCGAGTCACCACTTTGGCGGCGGGAGGATAGAACTGTGGACCTTTGGGTTACGAGCCGAAAATCCTAACCACTAGACAAAAAGAATTCCCCATGTCCGGAGGCGGATATTGGCTAATATACATCACAGTAAGATGGCGTAGCATGGTGCGCCACACCACTTTCATTTCCTTTTAGCTTTAAATGTTCTAACTACAAATTTTTAGTCTTCTTTTACCTTCGTAGCTTCTAGAATTCATGAATAATTTTCTCTGTTATCCAGTACTGTCATATTATTTGTATATCAAGACATTTGATATAGTAAAGTGTGAATGCGGATCACAAATTTGACACATATTTTCACAAAAATTTATTCCCAACCGAACATATTTTCCAAACTTATTCACGTTGGGATTCCATCGTGAGCACGTTGCATCTTGCTTAGTGAATATTTATATGAGCCTTGCTGAATTTTGTAATTGTTGGCTTTTAGTAGCAGTTGATATTAAGATGTTTATCAATTAGTAGGAAAACGTTGTTATGACGTGTATTACCCTTGTCTACAAGCCAACATATGGTGCGTTGAACAGATTTTTGTTTCGTATTACAAACTACGATGTGAATGTCTTACAAGATATGATGGGAGCAAATGAACCTTGACTAACAAAACATCAACCAAGAGCTCATAAATTAATGTGGAATTTGATTGCTGAAGAGGACGGTGAACCCCTCTCGTACTTGAAGTCTCATGTAATTTGATACTTTGATACTTACTTAAATTCAATCTAACTGGCATATAGCCCTTGCCGTTGCTTCATGAAGAATAGCTGTCAGAAAGTTGGATGGTGACCTAACAACTCATTCTCTATGACAGTTACCTCTGGTCTTAGCTCACACTTAGAATCCTATATGCAACATAAGCAAAAGTCTGATAAGGAGATTGGCCAACAAATTATAAATTTATCATTTGGGATGAGTGTACTATGTCAAACAAATTTGCCGTTATTATGTTTGCTTCTCCCATGGTATATTTTGGAATGAGAACTTCAAGCAATCTTTACATATATTCTCCAAAGGGGAGACCAAAAATGTTGTTTACTCGAATACTTTTAAATTAGTAATTAATTAGGTGTTATCAGTCAGGATTAGTTAGATAAACGCGAACGGAGCCGCGGATATAACTGCTAGTACCTTAAATAAAGTTAAAACCATAACTTAACGCTATGAACTCAATATTACATTTTTTAAAGCTGACAAAATGTTTGTACGTTCTATTTTTTGAGCCAAAAGCTTGATACATCCGAGAAATAGCAACAGAATCATTAAAAAGTTTAATCTTATTTTTGGTTTTAACATGTACGCTTTTGAATTAAACCTAGGTAAATCATTTGAAGACATATTGTAACGAGGAATTCTTCAATCTTTCACTATTAAATTATGAATAATCAAAAACATATAATTTACCAAGAATACTAATATTTTATATAATTTTCTACAATTTAAAAGCATACAGAATTACAGACAGCATTATTACGAAACATCATTACTTCTCTCATAATTATTTAGCAAAAAAAGTTCTATAAGTAGAAGCCAGCTAAATATTTTTCTCTGCAGATGTCACTAAGTTGATTGTGTAATTGAATATTTAAAGTATCCGACTGTGTTCGGAGACATTTTTTTGAAAAATAACTTGTATATATATTTTAATGTTATTTTTCAACTGCATATGTTTTAAAACTATGAAAATATTGTAAAATTAGGCTTTCAAAATAATATTTTTTTAAAAAAATTGGGAAATTTGAAGAAAAATGACTAAAATATTTTCCTTACGCTAACAGCCATAGACAAAATCATATTCTAAATAATGAATCCTTATAGGAGTACATTTTTATGACAGTTATCTGTGTTATGTTCTAAAATATTTCTTGTACTTCGAAATAGTTTTGAGATATAGCTGAACATAATTACTAAACTGGTAATTTTTCTTAAAAAATGCTTTTCGTTTATATTTAAGCACTTAAAAATAATACTTGATTTTAAGATTGACCTTAGTTTTTAGAATAAAACATCAAGCATATTACAGAAAACAATATAAGAAAATTTCATATTAATACTTAAATAACTTTTTGAGAAATCATTGTTACGGTCGACAGTTTTTCTCAAAAATATCATTTCTCAGAAAACACATTTAAAGTTTTCATGCAGCGTAAAATAATGCTTACAGTTCGGTAATAAAACAGCTGTAACTCCATTTGTAATTCACGTAGAGTAAACAGTGAGGCAGTTTTAAAAAGCTGATTAAACAGGCTACAAAATTAAGTCATAAAAAGTTTTTTATAATTTCATCAAAAACGACGATTTTAAACCAGTCGGATACCTTAAATCATCGGAAAATAAAGCTAATAGACAGGTATTTACAAAAGCGTACTTTCAACCAGGATTTATAAGATATTTATTTAAAGCGATATTTTAGCAAGCAAAGCTTTATTTAATTATTTACAGAGAAAGTGAAAATCTTTCTCAGATGAGGAACATAAAACTGACAAAAGAGAGGAATAAAAAATTTCATTATACTCTACTCTTTTATTGTACAATACTCTCTTCCTCTAAGAGTACTAATAATAAGAACTAGAAATTTTCTCTTTAAAGTACTTTTATTTCCATATATGTCGAATACAAATCGAATGTTTTTAAATATTACTTTTTTTCAGGCATAATCAAATATTCTTTTATTCTTTTAGTAGAAGAAAAAAGCAGATTTACAATGGATTGCGAATACTTTGTTTTCGACAGATCTTTTTCATTCTTAGAACATTTACAATAATGATAAAAGCTTTCAAATGGGAGATTATAATTAAATATGGACACAGACTGTATTATTTCAAAAATATTTATATTTTGAAAAATGATGAAAAATTTTCGAGGAAAGCTAAGAACATTAAACATTAATTTGCGTAAATTTAAGCTTCATTTAACTGTAATTTGGCATTTTTATTTTCAATAACTCATGCAAGTTTTATTCAATTTCCCTTTTTACTTGGCGATAAATTATTTAGGTTTACATTTAAATATCTTCTTAAAATAGAATAGTGGTTTCAAGTGAAAGATTATTTTTGAAAAAATTAAATTTTAAAAATAGTATTTTTAAGACTTCGAACATAATACGGATGATTTTGCTGAACAGAGATTTAATGACACTATTTCGATGAAGTTTTGCATACGATTAAAAATAAAGAAACATTTATTGATATTAATGTAATGTGTACAGGAAATTCACTACTTAATATTATTAAAATATCCTGGCGAAAAATATATGAATCATTTATTAATATATGTTTCCGAGCAAAATTTTGAGACTCTTCATAATCATTTCATTTATTCAATGAAAGGAAATTTTTATATATTTTGTTGCTCGCAATTTTTGGCCAATGCCATCGCTTTATTTCAATTGACCTATTATAGACGGCACACTGTTTTGGAGATCATTCCCAGAAACCAAAATGTGTTTTTGGTTTATATTAACCATTTTTAATAAAAAACTTGTTTGCAATAGAAATCAGTCACTTCGTAACTCACTTCGTACAAATATGATGATTGAACACCATATGTGCATTTCGCTCCTCAGAATAGTTAGACGTGAGAACGTCTTTCCGCTCGTCAGATCGAGCTTTCTTGTGTGACAAAATACCGTAAAAACACCCGGCCCCGGGTTGACCTCAAAATTATTTTTTTTAATCACCGTCATCTGCCCATCTTTCAGTATCTTCACTAACTTCAATTTCAAGCTCTTCCATTTCACTTTCACTTTCATTTTCATTATAATCTTCCGAATCAGTTTCCTCAAAAATCTCACCAAGTGTATCATTTAACAGTTCTGTATTCATATTCATGCCTTCCTCCACAAAAGGAGGACATAAATAAATTGAGTCTAAAAATATCATAAATAAAAGAAACATTTAATTCATCGCAACAAAATAATACAGAATACACTATGATATCATAGATGCATAAAAAAAATACTTTTGTATCATAATTTGTTTGGACTTTTTGAGAAAGGGAGAACTTTGAAAAGGAGGACTGTCCTTCCAAAAGGAAGACGATTGGTCACCTTAATGATAGGGACTAAATTGAAACCAATACCGGTTTTATGTTTATAAAATTCTAAGATAATTTTTGTTTTAAATCAGTCTTATCCTAACGGCTGCTTTTTCCATACTGACTGATAATTGCAATTCAGTATCATTGCACACACGGTGTGCAATCCATCTGGAATGGGTTAAGTTACTTTCAAATGTTTAATTCAAGAAAGTTGTTCCGAAAATGCACCCAGAGATTCACTTCCCATTTCATAGATACGCCATAGATATACTTGGGTTGTATAGCTCATTTCTGAATTTTCTATCGTCTCTCGAACATTACTTAGTATTTAGCCATCTCTTCTTGACAAGCATTGCTGAAAATGAAGTTCCATGACAGTGGCTTCGGATCCATGACAAAAGGATTATGGTTTTTGACTCAAGTAGGGATGTTTCGTCCAAGGGTAGGAAAATATATGGTTAAACACAAATTCATAATCTTACATTAAGCTAATTCATAACAATCACGCGCATGCGCCTACTCTGGTACAATGAAGTCACAGGCAAAACAAATACTATGAGAGAAACTCTTACAGATATGATTTATCTGTTGTGGGGTCAACCATTGTTTTCACATTATTAGTCTCGTAGTTATTAGCGATTCAAATCTGACGGTATTTTGTCACACAAGAAAGTTCGACCGACTATTAATGTAACGTGCGGGAAGACGTTTTCACGTCCAAAAACCACACATGCTTTCGCTTGTCCATTTTTAGTCCCTTAACATAACCTAAATACATAAATATGCCATTCTGCCAACACTACCGCCGTAAATTCAATATATTTACCTTTGGTACATTGAGTGAAATGCCAGGTTTGATCAAAGTTTCGTGTTGAATCAAAGGACGGTTGGTTTGTCTTCATGCAACGAGTCAGCTGTTTTACTAACTTCTTTCTCTTTATGGCCCTCATGTATGGGTAAGTGGAATGTCATATAGTAATTGTCAAGTGAATGAAAATTTAACAGAACTGTTACAAATCTTCAGTTCTACCAACTATGATTTGGCGATCTGTGAAGACTTTAACGTTTCACGTGAAAGTGGCAAACTTTTTGAAGCGTGTGTTGTTCATACTTTTACAAAAGTTGAACAATATGGCTTTAGTTTTAAACATTTGTAAACTTTTTTTAACTTAGTCCAAAAACTCACTTTTAAAAAGCTTTGGGAAATGATAAAACATATTTTGATAACGGTAGGCTTCAATTGCTAATTCTAAATTCTAGGTTGCATTTTGTTAAATAATTTTAGTTCTGTGAGACAGAACGTCGCCAAAGTTGCGCCATTCCTATTAAATAAAAAACAGCAAAATAATACAGAATAAAAGTTTGAGTTACGCTTTGGCATATCTTAGAATATCCAGTCTTTAAATACAAGATTTTAAAAAAATTGAGATAAAATTATGAACTGTCGACATATTTCTAAATTCTTAAAAAAAATCTGATTTTATAATAATAGTTTTTTCACATCGTTTCACCGTATTAGCCACATCATATGTTTTTTAAACATTTGAGATAATATTCTATAAGTTTAACAGTGCCTTGCTTTATTTCAAGGGGATCGGGTCTTATTGACCAAATATCCTCAATGGATTCAGAAGAAAATATTTTTTGAGGAAATAAATGTCTAAACCACTAAATAGGCATCAGGGCCTGAGAGAATTCGCCTATCAAAAACGGTGTGTAATCGATCATTGAAATAGTCATTATATCTTTATTTCTTTCTTTTCAACAGATGCAAGCGACAAAATAAAATGTTTTGTCTAGGAACACTTTTCTCATTGAATTAAAGATTCCCGACAAACTTGTCTATGTCAAAACCAAACGGATTTATATGTAATGCTCTTGGTAATGTATATCAATCTCAGACAGGCAATAAAAAAATTCTTTTATAACAGATCAGTTTTATTCAGTTCTAAAGTAAAAGCATTATCATAACCTCATGTGTATTTTCGTTTTATCTCTAGCATGTGTAAAGAAATTCTAACTAAATAAAACAGTCTAAAATTAAAAACGGAATGTTTGAACATATGTCAAATTTATATGTTTACTCGATTTTTTTAAAATTTGTATTTCTGAAAGATTTTTAATTTTTATCTTAATACACTGGTTATTAGGAATAAAGAAATAACATTATTATGAGGATAAATCTATATAAATGAGTTTAGTCTTTATACTACATGACACTTTCACAGTAATTTTTACTCTTCATATAAAATTATTTTGAAAAAATTCATCATATTGGTTAATAACACAGTCATCCATGGCTTAAAAACACATTTGATATATGAGTTTTGCATAAATGATTTTTTTTATAAAAGGGATATTAATGTTTATTCAAAACATCACATTTCCAGTAATGAAATATTTTTATGATGATACGAATAAGAATAAATGCAAAAAATGCCTGATTTTCTTCTTCATGAAAACGCATTTGACCTTAAAAAAATAATCTTTGAATGTAACTATTTTTAGTACAGATCATTGCAGTATTCCATGCCATAAAGTTAGTCAAAATAAAATTATTTTAAGAGTTGAAGCCGCTAAAATAGTCTACGGTTTAAAACTGAAAAGAGGAAAAAAATGCTTTAGGAAAATATAAGTTAAATACTTTAGGGAATTTAATGCACTGCATTTCTTCCATTTCAGTTATATAAAAAACTTTATGGTAATTTAACAATTTTTATAGGGAAACTCATTGGCGATCCACTTTTAAAGCCTGAAGCGAAATCAGATAATGCATCAAAAATGTTTGAAACTCCATATTGGATCCAGTAAGAAAATAACACTGTTTAAAATCATCGGGCTCGTTCATCACGTTAATTCTAAGACTTATTTAGGTTGTCCCAATAAAATGGAACAAATATTGTTTTCCTTATATATTGCACCTGGACATACATTTCCAATCACAAAGTCTCATTGAATAAGGCGGGGAGTTGTATAAAAATATATTTGCTTCTGTGGAAATTATTAAGGAAAGGTTAAAAGTTGAATCTTTTATAGGGCCCCAAAGTGTATAAATGTCAATTAATTAAATTTTCCTCTTCTGCCCATGTGTGAGTACATTAAGTTTCACGCTTCCATCTACAAAAATCACGGATATATGTTTATTTCTAAAAGGAGCCTATCACAAATTAAAATGAAGGTACTTGCTGTAGAAATATCAAATTTATTCAATGCAGAAAAACAGCGAAGTGCAAACATTTGTTTAGAAGTACACCATCCAATAGTCATGATTTGAAAAAAATTGTTACTCACTCATACTTTTGTTCAGTTTTATTGATCAATACTTACAAATATTGACTTTATAAACAGGGGAATCACAAACAAGCTATCACCCCGCCCTGCCTTGGTCTACATTGAATGCCCAGCCACCGCGACAGATAATCAGGCTCAGTGGTTCCTGCATAATAGCCCCCATTACAAGCGGCTCATGTAACACGCCCCACCCCATTTTATCGGAGCAGGGCCGGCCGGAGGGCGGTGCGACCGCACTACGCCCCGCGTTTTCTAAAGGCCCCGCGAAGCTGACTGATTTTGAAAATTAAATCGAATTTTAATCCTTCTAATTTTTTATTTTAACCCGAATACACATACATTTGAATATAATCACGCGATATGTGCACATTTCGCGTCGACCAATCAAAGGCAAGTTTGGGGGCTTTGAATCTCACTACGTAGCTAAAACAGAGTAAGAAAAGTAAAAACAATGTGTTTCATTATGCTTGCGTTTGTAACGGATGATAGCGCATCGTACGTTTGGTGGGAAATAAATAAAATTTTCATATTTAAAGGGAGGATAAATTAATAATATATTACTGAAAGTTACTCAATAATATATTTCATTGTTGCTTGTTGTTATCATACTACTAAAAATTTATCTTAATTTTTTTTTTTTATTATTTTTGGACAATTTCGGAATATGACTAGAGACAGAGATGCCGGAAGAAAATAAATGAGTGGATCTTATAAATTTAAGAAAAACATAGAAAAAGAAAGAAAATTGCTGATAACGGAGGAACTCCCTAGCAAAATTTTTAAAAACCGAAAATGTCCAACAAACTGACAAAACATATATAATCGCGAAAATAAAATAACGCCGTATGACATCCGTGATAACAGTTCTAATCATACTAAAGACAGCTTTCGTCTTAAGAGAAAAGCCATTATATTAAAAACTAAAAAAATGAACCATAATTATGTAGCAGAGGGAAACCTATAGACGACGGATTTTTTTTGTCAGCTTCGAATAACGAACAAGATGAATTAGTCAAAGGATCGCATCTTCAACAAAGAGTTGAAAACGAAATGTCGATATCAAAGATCCTAGAAATTCGCCTAAAATTATAACTAATAAATTTAGAATGGCGAATGGTGTGACATAATATACTGTTTTCCGATTGTTAAGAATAGCAGAAGTTTTTCTGAAATTATTTAAGAAAATTAAAGAATGAGGAACATCAAGAACGAAGATGGGATGGTTACTCTCCTGTGTCACTCTCAAATCAAATACCACTTCTTTGCGTTCCACTTGACTTAATAATTGAGTTGAGGCAGCGGTGACCTAATGGTAAGGTCTCAGCTTTCGGCCCGGAGGGTTTTAGGCTCAAAACCCGATTCCATTGAAGATCCGTTGTGTATTGGGCCTGTTGCACGTTGAATCATACGTAAGGGCCCAAACACCTCCCGTTGGTGTGGTGCGGAAGTTTGAAGAGGGGGTACCAGCTTAGGTGTCTTCCTCGTCATCTGACAGCGGTTCAAAATGACGAGGTCCGTCCCAAAATAGACCTTGTGATGCTTCAAAACGGGCCGTTAATACAACTAAATTAATGATAGAGTTTCATTCATGTTCGCGATTACAAAGTCATGAAAGATCATTTACAAGCTGTATATAAATTGTTACAATTTAAAAAGTATTTCAAACTGGGAACCACTATGACAGAGAACATGAAAAATTAACTAAAACCGAACACACTTAGTAAAGTGTGTTTATGAACGAATACTGGTTTCAATTTTATATTTATCAGAGCATAATTTGGCATTCAAGGAAAGTAGCGATGCTTTATATAAACCACACAACGGTAATTTCTTAGATTTCATAGAATTCCTTGCAATATTTCATCCAATCACGAAACAATATTTGGATCCTTGTGTGAAATCAGCATCGTTTTCCTATTTATGTCATAGAATACAAGACGAACTGATTTCTGCTTTGGATAAAAAAAAAGAACGTAAATAATATATTGTTACAAACATGGAAAGTCGCTTCCCAGCAATGTGAGTCTTATGGTTGGGAAGAGATTTTACAGGGATAAGTATGGGATGACTAGCAGCAGCCACGTCTGGTTCCCTGACCTTGGCGACAAATTTGGCGACTTTGGAGACGAAATATGGGATCTCAAAGGTGCTGGAATCTTCTCGATATTTCCAGTAGGAGAGAAGATGCGCTTGATTGTACCAGATAATTCTATGTGACGTCACGGCCTGCCTGGGGAACTATATAAGCAGAGCGCTTAGATGACGGAGGGTGTGCTGTTCGACTGGCATCGCCTTGGAGAGCGAACGTCTTTGGAGTTTGAGCTAGGAAGCTGGTGAGCTGAGCGCTATTGAAAGTGCAGTTATTGTCGTTACTAGTTATTTGCTGACTGTTTGTGTTGTTGCATAACAAAGTGCTGAACTGTTATTACCTGTGAATTGTTGTCTGTTTACATTGATAATCTGTGCGAAAACTATTGTTTCCTGTACCTGTGTTCCGTGTTTTCCTGCATATTTGTAAATAAACCTTCATTCTCCATTATCCTGCGTGTTGGACTGTTTACACCATACACCCACAGTAAGACTTTTGCAACTATATTTAAATAAAAAAGCTAAATAATTTACAATTTTATTAGATTTTACTCCAGAACCACCAAGAAAAAGTATCTGTTATTTTAAGATATGTTAATGCAGTTGACACTGAAAGTGATGTGAGTATACAAGAACGATTTACTTGTTTCTAAACGGTAAAAAAATCAGTCCAAAGGAAAGGAAAAGGATTATCAGTCAAAATTGAAAGCCTATCAGAAAAAGAGGAATTATATTTTGGGAACTGTATAGACAGAAAATATAACTAGGATTGCCATACGCTGCGGATTTCAAACTCACGTCCGGAATAATGTCCGGATCTTCAAAATGTCTGAATTTATGCTAGTGAATGCAGCAAGATAAAGATTTGGTTGTAATAGAGAGCGTTTTCACAAAAGCCAGCGTCATTCCGTCAATGAAAGAAAATACATCCATTGTAATGAAAAAGTGGACCTACACCAGTTCAAACTGAAAATTAAAAGTTTCGGCAGTTTTGTTTTAATTTTGTTTTTCATTACTATAATTTTGAATTAACAAACATTAATTAAAATTGTATATTCTTTGCATTCTGACGTCTTAATTTTTTTTCACTTCTACAAACTCTCTAGTATTATGAAAGGTGTCATTGGCAAGCAGCTTTTAGAATTTTATATTATACTATGCCCTCCCCCCGACGTGTCTGGATTTCATACAAATTATGATATTTCTAGCTATAACGGATCTACTATGAGAGGTTTTACATAAAGGTTTGCAGAAGCCCTATCTTGCAAAGAATGCCAAACACACTATATGCTCTGCAGAAGTCTTAATTTGAATTTTGTTCTTAGAGACATTTAAAAACCTTTGTATATTCATTTTTTGTGACTTATGAAAGCACATATAATAATTTTGCAAGTTCTGTAATGTGTTGGGAAAGCCTTTCCTATATATTGCTCCAAAACCACTGTAAGAAACGACGTGGGAATGCCGCTTCAAATGTGTGGAATTTGTGAGATCACATTCAAGTATCATAATTTTCTATAGCTTCGAATTTTCTTTAAGAATATATTATTGACATGGGAACGAAATCATAAATCCAATTAGTCGAAAATAAACTTCATTTCAATTTTTATTAACTTAAGTTATTTGTTATGATATACTAAACGAAGTAAATATTGCGAGCCAGATATTTAAAAACTCTAATATAGATATCCGTACACAAATCAACATTTAAAAGCCCTTTTAAAATTTTTTGAAAAGTATCGTGCAGCGGGATTCATATCTTCTTTTAATAACTGCAAAGAAAATAGTGGTAGAGTTAGTTAATTAGATAGAGTTAGTTATTACCTGACTTAAAGATAAAAGAACTTGGTGAGAAAAAAATAAACAGTTTTTATTTTAAGGAATTGATCAGCTATTTCATCTGTCAGCTATTTTGAATCATGAGGAAAATCTTCCGCATGATTCAAAATAATAATTTTATTATTATTTTAATAAATTAACATTTTAATCACTTACAAAATCGTTCATAAATCACATGAAAAAAATCTTTCGCATGATTCAAAATAATAATTTTTTTATTATTTTGAATTATTTTTATAAATTAACATTTTAATCACTTGCAAAATCGTTTATAAATCACATAATTTTATTATTTTCACGTATTCCTTAAGTCCTCAATATGCCAATTTGTGCGGTGTAATAAATAGCAAAATGCAATCAATTATTTTGTTTCACGAAATTAGTTTCAAGGCCCCGCAAATCAACTTTGCACCAGGCCCAGCTTTTGTTCGGGCCGGCCCTGTACCGGGGTATGACCTGTCATCGGAGGTGGGCCCAAAGAGCCACACCACCATTATTGTGCCATCGGGGAGGGATTAACCTGGAGTTTGGACTTCCTTTCCCTTAAGATCGCCAAGTGTTTGTCACCAAGAGAGACAGCGCCAGAACATTTGTTTTGGATGCGAGCTGAAATTTTTTTCGGAGTCGTTTGCGCATGCGCCGAAGGTGATTTGTTTACCGGTCTACGGTGCATTCTCTCAATTTCGCCTCATTTCCATTGGTCAACTATCTGCTCTCTTCGATTTGATTGGTCGGCGTACGAATTAGAATAATACTTCGTTTGGAATTCTTGATAACCGTTTGCTTCTCTTCTGAAGATTTTCGTTCATTTAATTTTCTGATTATCTTTCTCTGTGTTGCTGATTATAGTTTCCAAATATCGAACAAGGATTGTTTTTTTCTGGAGACAACGGATCCCTTGCTAAGTTTCATCGTCTTCCGGCGTCGTGTTTATCCTGTGTTCGTGCTTTCGATATGTGTTTCGTTCCTCAATGAAAAAGCGAAGCTACGAGGGGCCCGCTTTGCTGAAAGCGAAGCCGCTGATGTTAAAAAATTTGCCATGTGGACACTTACAATGTCGAAGGCACTGCGTGCTCAATCTCTCGTTTTGAGATGCCGCAGGAGACCTACAGAAAACTTACTGCTCATCCTAAATAGTGTTTGGCGACGGCGAATAAAATTGCTCCAAAGATAATTGGCGAGAAAATAGTACTCACCTAAACTCCAGGTTTACCAGGGGAGGTTATAAACAAGGGAAAAGGGAAGGAACAAGGGAAAGCGAAAATTTAAGGCATCTCAGGGAAGTACACTCACTGCCCAAAGTTAAGCACAATTTTTAAGATGCGATTGATTGATTGATTGATTGGGGTTTTATGGCACAAGGCCCAGAATTGGCCAAGCTGCGCCAAACATTTGTTTAGATTTGCGCTAAACTATGTAAAAATCAGGTCAAGATAAAAATGTGGAACTAATGTATATAAAAATAGTGTAAACATTAAAATATGTTAAAAGTGCTTAAATGAGAGGATAAAAGCCAATTGATTTCAAAAAAGGTAAAAGGTGAACATGAGGAGTCTTTCCAAGTAAATCGGTTAAGGAAATAGCACTGGAGTGAAAGTAACGTAACCGTAGAGAGTTAAAATTCGGGCATTCAGAAAGGATATGAAGGACTGACATAATGCAATTGCATTGGGTACACATTGGTGCCTGTTCTCCCATCAGCAGATGACGATGGGTGTATCGAGCGTGGAACTTTAAGATGCGAAAAAATTGGAATTGATATGAATACTATGGTTCGCAATCAGTTGCGGAGAATCGTGGGACATACTATCGTCATAACTAACATTTTACAGTGAAGATTCGGTCACAGGGCATTTAAGAGGGCCACCAGAAAGGCAAAAATGGAGTTTGACTCATCTCATGATTCTCTGAAAGTTGATACCGAGAAACAACTTTCATCAATGGTTACGCTTGATGTGCATAATATTTGCACGCATTTTCGTAAACGCAGCACAAATATTCGGGAAGATATAAAGGTTTTTCTTAAAAAATCCCAAATTTTTCCACATGTTTTTTTTATAACATGCAGAGTTTTCAACCAAATTGTACGAAACTTTCAGAATACTTGATGACATCAAACGTAACCTTTGATGGAAGTTGTTAAAATTTTCCAGCTTCCGGAGTTCTTTCAAATCTCCATTTTGGATCAATTCAACTGAATTTCGATAAAACTGAAGGTTACTGCTATAGTCAGACAAAAGTTAGTGAAGCACAGGATAATCGGGCACAAAATTTTGAGTTAAGGTTCAGCCAATAAAATTACTAATTTAGTTCACAGCGAATTCCCACTTTGAACTCTTTGAACTTTTTGTGTTATTTGAAAAGTTAAATAACATCATGAAGGGTAGGTAATTTATATTTTTTGCTTTAAATAGCTATTAGAAGCCTTTGCCAATACATACAATATTTTAAAGCGTTGTAGAAAGTGGATTATTAAGTTAACTAAGAAAATTTATTACAAAAATATCAAATTACTAGCGGAATAATTATTAAAAATATTTTTAAATTATATGCGTCATTAATTATAATAAATGCACATGCACTGACAGGGATAAGATTGCAAATTGACCAATAGCTAAAGATTTCTTTACCTTTCGTGTAAAATTCCGGTTGCAAAAAGAAATTAAATTTTTTACATATTTTATGAATGGTGTTACGGATGTCTCTAGAGATACCGTCAAAGTTAAAAGATAGGTAGAGTAGTTAAGAGTAAAATAATAATTTAAAGTAATTTTAAGTTAGTTAATTTACTTAATTAATAATCACTTAACTAAAGTTAAAAAATTAAGGTGATTTTCGAAAATAAATTTTAATTTATCGTATCAGAAAGAAGTGATTTCGGTTGATAGTTATTAATAGTAATGAAAAAGAAGACGGTGTTTGATACATTATTATCATGTCATACTTTTGATGAAAATCGTTTTCACAGTGAAATTTTTCTTAATAATAAAATCATAAAAGTATAGATTTTTAATTTTTGAAATTTATCTCCTATGTTGCATTAATTCTTTGAATCAGCGTTTTGTGTAACAAAAATTACTTTAACGAATTATTTATGATACGCTAACCACCAGGTTATTCTTCAATCACCAGTACTTTTTTTGTTTCACTTTCTTGTGTACGGAATATCCCCAAAAAAGATATAATTCTTATATACGAATTATTAAAAAGTAGTGCAATTAATTAATTCCAATTCCTGAATTCCAAATCAGAAACAGAATAATTTTTTAAATTATATCTCTATGTGAAGACGATTATTCAAAAACTGAACGAAAAAAGCGAATGAAACTTGGAATATGGTCTTTACTATAACATTGTAGATATATCACGTTTCACGTTTGGGTGGAATCAGTTGTCTATGTTCCATCCATATGTATGCGAACACCTCAAAAGCACGAAGAGATATATGAAAAAACACCTTGATAACTTTTGAACCTTTGGCGAGATTCAGTTAAAACTTGGCGGTTGAATGC
Source organism: Araneus ventricosus (assembly GCA_013235015.1). Lineage (NCBI taxonomy): Eukaryota > Metazoa > Arthropoda > Arachnida > Araneae > Araneidae > Araneus > Araneus ventricosus. The sequence goes on along the minus strand of BGPR01000425.1, from coordinate 240,360 downwards.
AGGGCATGTAGGGATTTTTTGAGCATGCGCACTTTTATTGTTGTTTTGTTCATTTTTCGTTGAAAATGTCGAAATACAGCGTTTCTGAGCGTATATCGATCGGCAAGGCCTACTATTCGAGCAATAACAGCCCGCTTGCGGCTGAAAAGAAATTTGCGACCGAGTACAAGCTGAAGACAACCAGTCCAAATGTTATAACAATCAAAAATGTGATTGGAAGCTCGAGAGAACTGGTAGTGTCGATGTCTCGACAGAATTTTGAAGAATTTTGCTCTTCGTCTGCGCCACGTCATGGCCATTGATGGCAAGCATATCGAACATGTAATAAACTAAATTTGAATATCTGTAGTTACTTTTAAAATTTGAATAAAATTTTTGAACTCAGTAGTTTTTGAAGATTTTATTTTTTATTTCATATAGCTCAATAATTGTCATCCTGTATGTACAAATATAAAATTTAGCATATGCTTTTGTGATTAAATTTATAAATATGTGTCAAATTTTGGACTAAACCCTCAAAGAGTATATTGTTTGTCTGCTTGTTTGTCCGTGTTCTATGCCCCATTCTCAGAAAAAAAGAAATAAATTTGTGGGACATAAATATTGTATTTACGTATTCGGTGGACGCCTTAACATTCGCTCAGCTGCTCCACTGCTTACCCGTGCTGCAGTATATGTTGGAAACATATCAATGAAACGCAAACCGCTATTTGAGAAGACAACTTGTCGAATGATGTCCGTCTGCAATAGTTGGACAAATTCTCCACGAGAATAAAGCTGAGGATCCACAGTGCGTGCCATCCTACTATGCGATGCATGCGATTCCGTGCATACATTCTTATGTGAAATCTTGTGCTTTATCCCATACAACTCCATCAAATTTGAGTGATCTATTCCAAATAACCCTGTCTGTTATCGTAAATACATTATAAATGATATTCTGTATATTAAATGAATATTTTTATAATATATTAAGCATGCTATCTTCACATTTTTATGAAAAATCAATGACTGAGTCAATAAAATCTCTCCTGAATGCAACAGTAAATGGCATTGCATAGCACTGATTTCTGATGAACTCTTTATCAGTATTAAAAACATTTGCAAATTCATTTGCATACTATGTTAAAAACTTTCGAAGCGAAAAATTATATTAACCTAATCCATTAATAAAATTCTGTTATATTTCTGTTTATAATGATTTTTACAGCCAAATTTGCAGTAATTTTTGGTGATATTAACACTGAAAAAAGAAATTAAAGCGTTTAACAGAAATCTAAGTTCAAAACAGAAACTGCGCAAGTTATGTTTCTTTACTTTATTCTTTAAAACTTAACATCTATTGATTTTTGAAACTGAACAGAGATTACAAACCTACGAAGATTTAATTACTCAAATTAGCATCATCTGCACGACATTTGCCTTGCGTACCAGAAACGTTCTCCTAAAATTTAAACGTTTTTACGAAAGTTCCAGCTTCATTAGTCCTAGAAAGAAGGTGTAGAACAATTTTATAATTTAACTAATATGACAATTCCAAAATGAATCAAATCCAGAAGTTTAAAAAAAGAACTAACACTATGGTTTGAGCAATAATCTTCGAAATGACTTTGCGAATAATTGATTTTTCAGGAATCATTGGAACTTGATTGATGATGAAGGATTACTTTCATTGGAACTTTCAGATCACTTATGCTTAAATTGCTGGGTAAAAGTTGTTGAGTACGAAGTTTTAAAAGCAATCAAATAAGTACGTTGTCACTGAGGGACACATTCTAATTTAAATAAATTTCGGAATAGATTGTAGCTACTTCGAGTCTTTCCGTCTTAAGAATATATATTGCTCATTATGAATGAATAGAAGAATTAGTCTTTGTGTAAATATTAATCTTTATAAAATGACAGTTACATCCCTACATTCATGTTAAATGGCCATCAGTCATTTTACATTTTAATTTAATTATTTTCGAAAATTTAATTAGACGATTTCAGTTTGACGCTCTTTCGTGAAAAAATGTTTTAATTTTAAACAGTAATATAGTTTGGTTTTTGTTTTAACGCTTTAATGGTTAAATTAATGACAGTAGTTACATTAATTAGTTGCAGTGATAGCAGCAATGCAGTAATTTCAATAATAACATTATATACTTGTGCTTAATGGTTGCTTGGGCTGTATAAAATTCCAGAAGTAAAAGTAAATTTTCAAAAAAGAGATAAAAATATCACTGAAGTACAATATATATTTTGTTTTTGAGTGACAATAAATGTACAGCTATCAGAAATTGTTCAAAAACTTAATACAAATATTTATAAAAATTTTAATTAATATAATTTTATAAACACGACAAATTTTAAATAATTAATTAAATTTAATCAGACAAAAGATGTATTTTTAATCTTTTATTTACTGAATATACACCCTTAAATATTTTCATTTTATGTACTCTAGAAACCTTTTTCTCAACATTTCAAATCGGCAGTTTTATTTATAAAGAATATTTGAATAAACACATCTGAAAGTAGTAAAAATTTCAAATTTACAAATAGAAACTCAAAAGAGAAGATTAATATTTTAAAATTCCACAAAATTTGATTTGATCATAATTTATATTCAAGCAACTACTATTATAAATTCTTCAATAACATCTATAAATCAGTATATATTAATAAAGTAAAGAAAAGAAGAATTTTTAAAGCATCGATAGTATATTTGGTTTTAATAATTAATTTAAAGTTATCATTATGTGCACATACAGAAAATTGATTTTAAAATGTAACTTGAAATGTGTTTCACAGTCAACAATGTTGTAAAATGCCCATCATTTTATTGTACATATTTCTAATGCTGCATCTGGCAACACGGTTTTCTCTTTCATATAGAGTTTGTGAAATCTGGCAGATATGTAAGTTGCTGTCATTCTCGCCTCAGAAACTGTATACAAAATGTCTTACTAAATATATTTATCAAGAATTGTATCGAGTAATAGTATTTCTCTATCATCACTATGCTCTATGATTGAATAAATCACAGAGAGAGATTGAGTCCAGATAGCACTTAAGTTTGCAGCAAGTTTATTTTGACTAGATATTACCTAGTCACAGCAAATTTGACGCGTCAAACTTGAAGGGAACATGTGGCAAGTTCGCCGTGACAACTAGCGCCACATTCCTTGCATTGCAAGTCTGCTGCAAGTTCACCGTGACAAATAGCGCCACCTCCTTTGCAATGCAAATATGCAAAGCAAGCTTGATGCAAAGATACTACGAAGAGATAATTATCTTTGTCTCTGTTTTAAAAAAAACATCCGATTTTTAATAGCCTCTCCTGGACCGTCCTTCTTTTTATTAATTCAATAAATCATTGACAATTTGTAAAAAAAACTAACTTTTTTTATAAAAAAAATTTTGAAACCTTTTCCATCTTTTTACCAAAAGTTTTTACTTTAAAGAAAACTATGACGCCTTTTCTTAATATTGAAATTTTAACATTTATAAACAAAATTAAACCCAAAAAACAGTCAATGTTCGTTGAAAAATAATAACTTATATATTTTGTCACATTTTAAAGTAATTTATTTTGAACTCTAATTTCATAATTTATTCTACTAGCAAAACGTAGTTATTAGCAAAAATCGCTCTCTCTTTGACTTCAAATCATATTCTCAACTCAAAAAATTAATGAAATCAAGAAAACAGTTTAAAATAAATCTTATACGAATCGAATCGAACGATGTATTAGCGAAATCTATCTTCTCCTCTCAGAGTTTAACTGGCCGAGTGGTTAGCGCGTCAACTTTGGAACCGGCAGATAACGAGTTCTAATACGGGTTGTGTTCGTACTTTGTTTTTGCTATAATTTGCAATGAGTTTGATGCGGCAAGCTTGCTGAAAGTTCGTTCTATGGTGACTTCGAAGCTTGCGTTAACTTGCTGCAAGCTTGTTTTACACTTGCACTCTTGTCGTGTCAAACTTGCAGCAAGCTTGGAGATTTGCAGTGCAAGTTTGATGCAAACTAAAATTGCTATCGGTTAGGTAGCTGTCTAAAAGCCGATTCGAATTTCTTGCCGATACCGGAAGTTCAAAAACGGTACCGGCCGTGAAGAATATAAGCTGCCGAAGTTGAATGGCGGAAATTATCACTCTTAGGCGATACCAGAACTTGCAGAAGCAATGCTGGGAAGCCGTAGGTCCAGGATACGGGCGGAGATGAACGATTCCGAGCGAAGGAAAAATGACGAGGCTTTGACACTGATGTTTCTCATCGTGGAAGATACGTTCTTTGGCGACATCGCAGTCACAGTTCGAACCAGGGATGAATGGAAGGCCCTGAAAGAAATGCACGCGAACTTTAGAGTCCTGCGTATCCTACGGCTGAGGAAGGACTTCTTCAATGTCATCATGAAACCCAACGAAACGTTGAAATCTTACTTGGGAAGATTGATTGACATTAATAGGAAAAATTATGTAGCGGTGGCTGTACCTTCACAGACAGAGAAGTTGCACTTATTATGTTGATTGGGTTACCGAAGTCATACGACGCTGTTATCGTCAATCTTGAAAAGGATGAAACAAAAATATCAACGGCAATGCTGAAATCGAGATTAGTGGTGGAGGAAAAGAGGATACTAAGAACTGAAAGTGAAGATGTAATCCAAGAAAAAAGAGCACTCCACACCAAGAATTATCAGACACATAGAAGAAGTGCCGCAGAAGATGTGGACAAGGAAGCAAGACGAAGAAGCCGACAGTAGGTCGACAAAATGCTTCAGCTGCGGTGAATGGGGCCATATATCCACAACGAGATGGTTACTTTTAGAGTCTGGACTTGGTCCAACATTTTGTGCAGAAACAGTATCCACTGCAGCTTACCTTTGTAACAAATCTCCATCTTCTGTAATCAATGGGGGCATCCCAGAACGAAAATGGTCAGGGAAGGAAGTAAACACAAATCACATCAGAGTCTTTGGATACAGAACCTGGAGCCATGCATGCTCGCATACAACACTGAGCAAATTTATCCCAAGGCAAAAGAATGTGTTCTGGTTGGATATCGTGAGGGTGTCAAGGGTTGCAATCTGTGGGACATGAAAAAGAAAATATTCTTTATCACTTGAGATGTGATCTTCGAGGAAAACATCTTACATTTAAAAGAAGAATGTCACCTGAACCAATCAGAACAAGAAAATGCCGTGCTTCATATTGAGGACAAGGAAATAGATATCAGGATTAGATCCCCACCTGAGCCAGAAGTAAACAGACTCTATCCAAACTACTAACAACACCACTGAAATGCAAAACCAAATGTTAGAATGTGCTGACCAACATCAATGGGTATGCTTAAACAACTCTCAAGAAGAGCCCTCAAATGACGACGAAGATGAAAACATCATAGGGACAGTAGAACAAAATGAAGAAACCAGAAGCATGCATTATAATACTGATATTAACGTTGAAAACAATGCAATACTTCCATGCAGTGGTCAATCAAGCAGAAACATTACTAGAAATGTCCCAAACTATCTGAAGGACTTTGTCTTGTATAGTGCAAAAGAGACAGGATGTGCACCAGAAGTTGAAAAATGCAAAATCCCAACAACTGTAAAAGAGGCTTTAGCATCTAATGAGGGAAAAACCCAAACCTGGGACATTGTCACCAAAACAGCAGGCGTGAAGTTAATAACATCCAGATTGCTATGCCGTAAGAAAAAGGATGAAACAAGAAATAGTGTTAAATTTAAAACTCGACTGGTGGGAAGGGGTTACTTACAAGTAACTATTGCTGACTTCAATGAAACCTTCTCGCCAGTCATCAAGCTGGAATCCATACGCAAACTGCTTGCTATAGCCGCTGAAATAGACTTTGATGTTTATCAAAGAGGCATAACAGTAGCATACCTGAATAGAACTCTCGAAGAGGATATTTACATGGTCCAACCTGAAGGATGCATAGAAAAAGGAAAAGAATACCTAGCGTGCTATCTAAAGAAAAGTCTCTATGGACATAAGCAATCAGGTAGTGTGTGTGGAACTCCTGCTTATGAATTTCTGACCCAATATGATTTAAGAAGAAAAAATACAGATCCCTGTATATACTACAACAGTGAAAGACGTATCATAATTGGAATGTTTGTCGCCGATTTTTTGATCATTGGAAGAATTCAAGAAATATGGAATTTTAAGAGATAAATTAAGAAGAAATTTAAGGCTCAAGATCTTGATCCTGCTAACCTGATCTTATCATTGAAAATAAGCAGACACGATGAGGATCTATTACCTTCGACCAAACTTTCTATGCCGCTGAGATCCTGGAGACATTTAAAATGTCTGAGGCTAAACCTGCAACCACATCATTAAGTCCAAACATACGATATCAAAAAGTAGAAGATAACAGGAAGAAGAATATGAAAGAAGAAAGTGCAAAAATGACATACAGACAAGCCATTGGAAGCCTCTTCTATTTGGCATGTGGAACTCGTCCTGACTTGGCCTATGCATCAACCTTCATTAGCCAGTTCAACGGCAGACCAGATGAAGGGCACTGGAAGGAGTGGAGTGAAACGTAAGCTAAGATATCTCATGAGAACAAAAAACAGAAAGCTGATGTTCAGGGAGACTCGAAAGCAATTGTAAGACTTGTTGTTGACTTTTGAATCTTTTTCCTTTTATTTGGTGTTTGTCCGTTTTGTAATGGCTTTTTGGATCTTTTTGTTGTCTTGCGACTCTTGTTGTATTTGTATGCACATTTGGTTTACCACTGTGGGTTTTCCCTTATTGGGAGTGTTTCTGGGAAGAGTGGGTGAAGTACGTCGGGAGTGTATACTCCTGGTAGGGTCACCCAAGGCGTGAAGGCCACTCCACTATTTTCAGTTACACTTAACTCCGCAGTGGGTTTGACCCTTCAGATATTCGTTGTGGGGTCGCTTTGTTTGTTAATTATATATTTTGACTTTTTTAGATCTTTTGTACATTTTTAACATTTGATATTTTTAACTCTATTTTAATTACTTGACTTAAGTGGACTTTCACTTGCTTTTAGACCTGTTTTATTGCATTTTAACTGTGTCGGTCACTTGGTGGTATTTCATGATGTCTTATACTTTTTATATACTTTTTATACTTCGTTTCATATTCGGTCATTATTTTGTATGTACTCTTTGTTCCTCGTCTCTTTATACTGTGTGGTATTGTTGTTGAATATTTTATTGCAATATTTTACTGTTTTTAATGGTTTTTATATATTGTCTACTGCTCTCCCATCCCCCGCTTATTCTGCAAACCTTTTAAACTTTTAAAACTTGTCTGCTTTTGTTAGATTTTGTGATCTTATTTTTAACTCATAAAATATTTTAATAGAGACTTATTTAAATCTTTTTTGGCCCTAGTCGGTTTATGTGTCGTTGTTTTTTAACTTTTACGAGGTTAGTTTCGTTCCTCCGTTCTCTCCAGGGGTTGGTTGTAGGTAATTGGGGTGTGTTGGGATCTCCTTCGAGCCTGTATTTGGGATTGTGTTTCTAATTGACTTTTTAATTTTTTAACTGTTTTATCTGTTCTCTTTTTAACGAATCGGATGTCGTCGATCTCACTCTGATGTTTCCCGGTTTGGGTTTACATCTTTTTAAACGACCTGTTTGGAATTCTCTTTTAACTTTTTATATGACTTGGTGTGTGTGTGTTTTCTGTGATTGGTGTGATGTGTGTGTGTGTCTTGTCTGTCTTTTATGTGTGTTTTACATTTGCTTTTTATATATGGTAATTGATGTTTTATGATAATTTTATTTATTAATTGCTTGTATTGCAAGATTTTTATGCTGATCTGTTGTAACATTTTAATTGTATATTTTCGTGGCGACCGATGAGTTGGTCGCTTGAGACCTCATCGCTTGTATCTTTTTATCAATTGTGTTACGACGTTATGTGTTGTGTCCGGCACCTTTTGTATTTAATTTCTTCTCCTGTTTGAGCATAGTATGTATTGCTGTTTTATTTTTGTAACTACGTTTATTCAGTTTGTATGTCCGGCACCCTTTTTATATTTTACTGCCACTATGGGCAATGTTTGTAAACTTTTCTCTTTGACTCAATAAATGCTGGTGCAGGGGCTGGGTCCTGTCGTTGGCCGACGCGCCTGGGGGGTTTCTTTGCTTCCCCTGCGGTCTTTTTTGCCTTACACCCTTTTTGGGTAGGCTGGGCCATCGCGGGTATTAAAAAAAAATTGCAAGACTACTCGGATGCTGACTGGGGAGGAGACACAAGTGACCGAATGTCTTTCAGTGGATACATGTTGCTCCTTGCGGGTGCACGAGTATCATGGTCAAGCAATAAGCAAACCATCACTGCTCTGTCATCAACTGAAGCAGAGTATATTGCAATGTGCCACGTTGCCAAAGAAGCCTTGTGGATCAACAGCTTATTGAGGGAGATATCTGTGAAATTATTCTCTGTCTTCTCTATTCCTGAAAAGGTGCTTGTTGACAATCAAGAAGCAATATTTATTGCGAAAAATCAGAGAAAAGCAAACATTTAGATGTCAAATGCTTCTTTCTGTGTAATTTATTGAATAACAATACCATAAGCTTTGAGCATATCCCATCCCGTGGGAACACTGCTGACGTATTGGCAAAGTGTGTGTCCTTGAAAGGGCTGTGTAACTTAACTCTTTAAACCCAAGGAGACTCTTTTCCTACTAGCTCCTTTAAAACCGGTGCCTTTGGGGAGGAAGCGACATGAATTGGACTCTCCCAACCTGGGTGGTCATTTACCCCACCCCCTGCTATAGCCTTCCCTTAAGACGCACGCAAATGAGCTGCGGTTTGTAAAGATAATTGGATCTCCTAAGCGATCTCAGAACCTCACCTCACCTCAAAAGAAGCAAACCGCCTCAGACCGGCCTTCCTCTCTGTTAAAGGGGATTCATTAGACCACCTGGAATCGCCTCTCTCGGTCTCAGAGGGTTAAATTAGGGATGATATACATTGAGTAAAGGACCAGATCCAAATATCCGATTTGGAAATGAACTCCTATATTCAACTTGATGGATTGTTACATCTTTACGGACTGCTACTTAAATTTGTGTTGGTCTTGTAATGTTATCAATATGTGTAGTATGCTGTGTATGAAGTTGCCACTGTGATAGGCAAGGGACGTGTAGTAAAATGCCTATCATTTTATTTTTAATATTTCTAATGCTGTATCTAGCAGCATATTTTTTTCTTTTTCATATATTGCTTGCGACATCTGACAGCTATATAAGTTATTAGCTTTCTCGCCTCAGCATCTCCATCCAAAATATCTTACTAAATATATTTAATCAAGAATTATGTCGAGTAACAGTATCTCTTTCTATCAACCAACAGAAAAAACATTGGATTTGTTCGTAAGGATCTTTGGCAAAACGAAACAGAATACAACAAATAATTGATTTCAACCTTTTACTCTTTCTTAAGTTCTCTTATATTGAAAAATGAGACACATTTTTCTCTCAACTGACTCTTGACCTTTCGAGTTCCCAGTGTTTCTAAAAATAAAAACAAAGGAAAAAAATCACTTAAATTCCTTAAAATCCGATCATCTTACACTTTTACTTCAGCAGTAAGTCATCAAATTTGATTAGCATTTTAAATATAGAATATTTAAACATTTAACGTTATCTCTATGCGACAAATTTAGTTGCTGTCTTCTTTTCATGTAAAAGAAGTGGTCGAAAAATAAATTTCGAAAAGCTGAAGTCGACATCTTATAGTTTGCGAAATGCCTTCGGTACTCACTTTTAAAAAAAATACAATATAATCGAGTTCAAAAATTCCTGATAATAGAGATTCACATATATATATATATATATATAGTGCATGTGAAACTCGATTATTAAGATTTTTTTTAAATCAATTATAATGTATTTTTTTAAAAGTAAGTACGGTATATATATATATATATATATATATATATATATATTAAAAAAAAAGTTTGCTGAATTAAGTATTAATAAAAACTGCATGTTACAGTAAAGATACAGCAAGTTGTATGCATTGAACAGCGAAGAATTAATATACAAGCACATCAACAGCAAGAATGGCGGCTAGAAGCTAGTACGATACCAAAATGCATTGCGAACTCAATTACTAAAAACATGAACAAGTAGCGCCGCCAAAAGGAGACGCCAAACTAAGCATGCAGATCAATAGGAAAATACATTAACACTATAATACATGAAATAAGGCAATAGAATGCGGAACATATATGTACTTTTATTTATATACTGGGTGTCCCAAAATAGTGGAACAACCGTTTATTTCCTTAAGTACGGATTTTTAGACATACACCTCCAATTACGAAGTTTCCTGAAATAAGGTAAGAATTTGTTTGAAAATATCCCAGGAGATATCCAAGGAGATTGATAATAAAAAGTTACAAAAATTAAATTTTTATACGACCCCCGTAGAACAAAAAGTGTCAAGCAGTAAAATATTTATTTTATATTCATCTATTTACGTCCAAAGTTGAACGCTTCTATCTGCAAAACTTGCAGATATATAAGACAAAGTTGTTCACTTAGACCACTTTTCCATACATTTGATTGCTATTTGATGAAGTCTTTCGACGTACACTTTAGGATAATATGCATATGTTAAAAAATTATTTAAAGGGCGGAATCAGGAAATGACAATGTATTTGTTAACTCTTGTTAAATCTAAAAACTAGTCAAATAATACATTATTTCAATTATTTACAAAAATAGTTAATATTGTAAACCTTCAAAGAATATTCAGTGTGACATATTAGCAATGAGGCTCATCTTCCCAGAAACAAGCAGTGTTATAAAAATATTACTACAACTAGAATACAATTGAAATACAATTTTTCAAAAATAGCTTTACCTACAAATAATTCAAACTTGTAGTTGTAATTATCTGAATTGAATTTTAGGTAATTAAAGTCATTTTTTTCCGGTGAGCTCCTTTTTGATAAGAGAAATCGAATATGTTGGAACCAACCAAGTTCCCGTTGAGGCAACATGAAAGTGAATCCGAATCCTAAAAAAAACAATGAGAAAAATAGAATCAAGAGCGCGAAGGCGAACCATGGCTGAGATTGAAAGGGAGGGAAAAAAAGAACATTAGTTGGTTTTTAATGCAAAACGGGGGAATCCGAAAATCCAGTTCTGGCTAAATTTTAAGACAGAAAGAGTAGCTATTCGCCTTTGTGCATTATGCTACTTAGTTGTAAACAATGAGCGAATTTGAATGCTTATCAAAACTATTTGGTGTGCAGCCCCATTCTGTGTCTGCCTTACTTTTTTATTCATTTTCGATCTCCTTTCCTCGTTTTTATCTTCTTTTGTTAATAATGGAACTCTCAGAGTGTAGAAGTAAGCAAATAAGAATAGAAACAAAAATACGAGTTTTTAAACTAATTTCAGTGAGTTCTGCAACTCTGCAGGCCTAAATAACGATTCACCGCTGCTTTTAACTAAACCTTAATAATAAGCACAACGCTAATAGCAAATGATTCTGTATTCTTGTTCAATATGAGGCTATGCTCCTGTTAAACCTTAAATTGTTATTTTCTCAAGTTGTCCTTTCATTGTTTATCAAGTCGATAGATGCAACTAACTGCCGATGAAACTGAGTCATAGTATGCATCATTGGCAATTTTTTTTCAATCCACGATGATTGACTGATACTAATATTTGAATTTCGCTGTTTTTCTATTTTGAATAAATTTTCATTTCGGCAATAAACTCCTCCATATAAGCTTGTGAGCATCCCCTTGAAATTTAAAATTTAACATACATCCGTAAGTTTTGCAGACTTTATACACCGTGTATTATAATGCGATACTTGGATTATTTTCCAAAGAAAGAAAAAGTGCGGAATGTATGTTCATCTTCAAATATCAGTAACATTCAAAGTGACTATGGGGATCATTATTAGTATATTCATATAATTGAATTCATGGAACGCTTACACATTAACAGCTTTAGTTTACTGCATATTATAATGTCAATAAGTACTATAGATTGAAAAACGGATACCAAAAAATTCGAAATCAAATAATTTTACGAACATTATAAAATTCAAATAAGACACATTCTCTTAATGCTGTAGAGATCAGGATAATAAATTATGTTTAAACTAAAGAAATAACGTTGCAAATAAAAAAAGTAAATCAAAATTCTTAAAACTTAATTAGTTTTTGATATATTGAAAATCGGCACAACCGTAATTACAACTGTATTTTGGAGATGGCGTTGATTAATGTGCAGACCACTAAAATGCACGATTGGCAAAGTAAGGTTCCCCTTAAGATTTTCTAAAAAAATTACAAAAGGGGCCTTAAAATATCCCTACCATTATGTATAACATAAATATCATTATCTCTTAAGCTTTAAAATAAAGTGGATCGCATGTAGCTAACTGGACTGTAACTGGATTGATTGAATATTGAATCCCGTTTTTATTTAAAAAGAAACTCTATCAAGAAATTTCTTATTTACTGTTTCATTTGGTATCTGATACGCATAATATTTTTGCATCGAAGTGCGAATTCTTTCTCCTCGAAACGATTTCTGGTACTGTTCCTTTTTCTTTCTCATAAATACAGTTTGCATGTCATAATGCGCACAGAATTTAAATTGAATTTTTCATAGTTCAAGAAAATATTTTCCTTTGTAGGAGACAGAGCACCTCATGTAATTTTGCCACTCATCGAATGATGCTGAGGATTAAAGAAATTACTGAAACATGGAAAGAATCAATCGATTGCTGCTTTGCGAATTACTTTTCTGTCTTTAAACGCTTTCGAGTAGAATTACTTTTTCGGTCAATGATTGATGTTAAAAAAACTGAAAACGTTGGTCAGAGATTTTGTTAATTATTCTGAATTAATCAAAAGCAATTGAAATCATGGATAGTTATTTTAAGTTAAGAAATGAATTTTTAAATTTACAGATGTCAAAAATTTAAGAACTTTCTCCTTTAACCAATTTTAAACCACTTTAAGGAATTGCTTCAAATGGCTTTTATTCGTTTACTAAGTAATTCAATCCCTTTATACCTAAAGAGTAAAAATCATGTTTATTGAAAGTTTCGTTGATTAAGATGTTTTAATATTTGCTTTTTTGAATTTAAGATTTTCATTTAAAAATGATTAAAAGTTTTACTCAATAAAGAAAAGCAAAAGTAAAAGTTAATATTGCCATTTTTTTTTCTTTTTCACCCAAAAAATATAGCAAATTATAGATATATGATGACTATGATCAATGTACAATAAATTATGATTTAACCCTTAAGATACCCACATTAATTGTAGGCATTTAAAATTGTCCTTTAATTGAAAATCGTCTTTCATAGAACTGAAACAGAAAATAATCGATTATAGAAACATTTATTTGATTATTATTTCAGAGAAAACTCTTTAGGGCGATAAAACTTACGTTCCAAATTGTTATAGCGCCATATAAATACAGTAGAATCTCGATTAACCGAATTTGTTGGAACCGGGACTCCGTCGGTAAATCGAAATCTCCGGATAAAACAGAGCACTTACAAATGGCCGTCCGGAGACCGCACAAATTTTAACACTTGATTTTAAACATATGCACATGTACAAAATAACTAAATGCGTTGTGTTTCATTATATTACTATAATTATAAACAATAAATGCGTTCAGTAGATGTCACACACGTCAGAAAATGCAATTAAAATGTGTATATGACATATGATACATACTTTACATTGGCTTAAACGAAAGTTTGCTCTTCCATAAGCATGACTGACGTCGTTTAGCCGCTCTGTCCCGAAGTTGTTTCAGTAGTATAAGTTCTGTAGAATCAGAGTAAATCTTTAATCTTCTTACCCAGTCTTTTATTAAAATATTAAAAAACATCTGTCACCTCATCTCTTTAGCAATTTCGCTGTCATCGCCATCGCTATTGGGTTTTCGTACTTGGGCGATGATTTCGTCATCTCTCATCAGTTGAAATCCTGCATCATCAGCATCACAATCTAACCACGAACTAACGTCATCCTCCTTCAATTTCCACAGCTTGTTATTTGTTTTAAAAGTCCGTTTAATTCAGTCACGGTGACAGAGCCACTGTCATTTGATTCTTCTACATTTTCGAGGTAGAGCAAAAGCTTTCGCCAGGGCCGTTTTAAGGTATGCTCTGGCACAGGCTCCCAAGCTTCGTTAATCATGTAGAACCAGTCTTTCCGCGTTAATGCTTTCCAAAATTGAACAACCGAACCTGCACCCTTCTCTTCATCGTCACCCCCTTCAAAAAGCAATTTGCTTAGGAGATGCTTTCTATAACGCCGTTTAATAGATTTGGACACGCCCTGGTCCATCGGCTGAAAAATAGCGGTTGTGTTCGGGGGCATGAATTTGCAAGTGGTGTTTTCTTCTTTGAGTGTTTTAACATCCGGGAGGGCAGGAGCATTATCCATCAATAAAATCGCTTTTTTGAGTTTTAGTTTCTTAAGACTTTTCTTCACTTCTGGAACGAAGCAATCATCAAACTCTTCCGAAATTAAGCTATAATTCATCCAAGCGCTTTCCTGATGTATGTAGTGAACAGGAAGAGCAGTCTTATTGTTGTTCTTTAAACATAGTGGGTTTTTACTCTTTTTCAGCAAAACATGATGTGAGCCAGAAGCTTTGGCACATCCCAGAATCGTCATAAGATCCTTCATCTTTTTCCGGCCTGGAGCAACAGCTACAATTTTTGCAGCCAAGTGCTCTCCAATATAGCCAAGTTTCATTTCAGTTGTATATTTTGTCTACAGTTAATTTTTCCTTCACAATCAAGTTCTGCAATTCGGTAACAAAGCTATTTCCTGCTTCAATATCAGACGACATTTTTTTCTCCGACGATTCTCATCTGGCGAATTCTGTGGCGATGCTTACACTTTTCTAGACAACCATTGCTAGCTTGGAATGGAATTCCTTGCTTCCTTCGACTTGAGAATTGAAATTCAGAGCTTATCGCTGGATCATTATCCCAGATATCGGCACTCCTTTTCTAATT
Source organism: Araneus ventricosus (assembly GCA_013235015.1). Lineage (NCBI taxonomy): Eukaryota > Metazoa > Arthropoda > Arachnida > Araneae > Araneidae > Araneus > Araneus ventricosus. Next base: position 225,337 of record BGPR01000425.1, on the reverse strand, counting down.
AAACTATTTGTAAAGAACTTTATCCAGTTCTTCATCTTTCGCGCATTTCATAGTTTTCCCAATTTAGCTGATTTGCCATTGGACGCAGCATAAAACTTTGAATTTTTTCAGAATCATGTCTCATATCCTCGACTGTTGATACTCCAACACCAAACCCTTTTGGCAATTTGGTTAAAGTTTCACATTCTTAAATTCTGCTCAAAGTTTGGAACTTCTGTTCCATTGTTAATAAAACGCGTTTCCGTTTAGTGGGCTCTGTGGCAGAAATGAATGCTCTACATTTCGGTAAAGCCAACGCTTCTGAGTCGGACATAAAGTAGCCAATAGAAAGGCAGATGGTCTTGGAGATGAATGGAATTTCCGGCAAAGCTCGACAATAGAATGGAATTTCCGACAGGAGGGGGAGTGGGGATAAAAAGATAAGATATCGGCATGTCGGCACTGCCTGGAGTAAGAATAGCTGCCGCCGAAGATTACCTTGAAGCGATATTGTTTATTTACCAAAAAAATTAATGAAACCGACGTCGGTTGAACTAGTTCCGGTTGAAAAAATTTCGGATACCCGAGGTTCTACTGTATAACTGATGCTGAGCTCATTTTATTCAACCGAATTTCAACACTTGAGTAAGAAGAATAAAAATAGCGATATGCAAATATTTGAGATATCACACCAGAAAATATCATTTTTATTTCATAATTTTAGTTGTTAGAAATCTGTATTATGAGATATAGCGTTTCATTTAACAGTTTGCAAATGTTTTCATTCCATGCGTTTACTATTGTGAACATTCAGTTCGGTCTCATGTTGACTAAATGAAGTTATTTTAAATCACACATTTTCAATATCTGTTAAAAATGTGTGCATTACTGTTAACTCCTATATTCAAATGTAAGTTTCAAACATTTATTTTCATTGAAATTTTTTCTTTAAATTGAATATGTAAGAGCATTCTTTGTTATAAACACAAAAAAATGATATACCTTTGATGTAAATACTTAAATACATGTCCACATCTTTTAACTATTTATGGAAGCGCTATTTATTTAAAAAATATATATATTAGGCTATTCAGAAGACTCGGTATTTATTATATTTTCAGCTGTTTTGTATTCATAGCATCTGAAATTAATGGAAAAAATTGTATTCAGTTAAAAAAATTAAAAGCTTTGAATTATTGTATTACGAATGCATAAAAAAATTATAACTGTTATCCACAGTTACAATACCGACTATCTAAAGTTTAGTACATTATTCCTTTGTAATTATTTCAGGCAAAAGGAATTCGTATTGGTGAAAAAGTTAAGTTAAAAAAAGTTTCTATGTTGAAAAGTCTGAAACAAAATTACCTCTCTATGGCATGACTGTGCTGATACGTTAAAGCAATGTTACAATCTGTTTGAATTTATAGAAGAGCATATAGATAAATAATAATAAACATGTAAAAAAAATGTAAAAATTACATAGCTATCAACAAAAAAATTTTCCATAAATTAATTAAAGTTTATAGAATCATTTCGAAGGATGATTGAAGAATATTATTTTAATCTTAGACTGTGCAGTGTATCATTACCGTCTTTGCCACATTCCGTTTAATTATAAAAAATTTCATAATGAAATCATTTACTTACTGTTTTCTTCTACTCATCAGTCTGTAATTAAGGCTCTCCTAATTAATTAAACTTTTATCGAATTTAAATTCATTTTTCCAATTCTTTACATACATTTGCGTAGATTAAACAACCTTTATCCTTTATTGACAAGCAAAAAAATTTAAAATATTTATAAACAGACTGCATGTATACGACTACAAATTTCAAATAAACTTATGACTGCATATGTTTCTCCTTAGATTTCTCCCCTGAAGTAAAAAAATATGATAGCCTTTGAATCTAGTAAATACTTTTAAGTAATCTATCTCATTGATTTGGAAATTTGAAATAAATGCTATCTCCCCCAAAAAGCATTTAAAAATTCTCATACATTTTTTTTATTTGAAAAACCACCATCTTAATTTTTTTTTGGTTCATGAAAAATATTTATGAAGGAAAATGTGTCATTATTTGCATGGAATTATCATGTTCAGAATTTTTTTGTTGCTACTACAAATGAATATTTTTTAAATACTGGTTCTCAAATTTTACCAATAAAATCGAAACAGCAATCATATAAACGTTTGTTCTTTCAAATTTATAAAATAGAGAGTTGCATGGAAACATTATAGAATTCAAAAATGTAATATACGATATACAAGCATATTTAACTATCAGATCGAGTAAAAATAAATTGTGGATTAAAATGATCGATTAAAACATTAGCATTCCTTTCTCTTACATAAAAAATCTTCTATAATCTACTGAAAACTATACGTTGAAGAAATAAACGACGTTAATGTGATAACCATCTGCTTGATTAAAGCGAAATCCTTATGAATACACTGCATTCAGTTCAAGACTTTAAAAACTCCTAAAAGTTTCTCACACAATTTCTTAACTCTTTGTCTGTGTAATTTTTAAATTTCAATTTAGATGCACTCTTTCCAAACGTGTTCACACATACCATCGAGCAGTGGCGGGTATTGGATGGAAAAGTGAGGGGGAAAATTTATAGAGCTCTAAAAGTATCAGAGAATATAGGGACTAGACAAAGAAATTTAAAAATTTAGTTGCAAAATTAGCTATCATTCCCAGACACTATCGGTTTTTTTATAATTCGTAATTTGAGGCAGATAATTGAAGATAAATTTTTTTTCAGCAAAAAGTAGGGGGCGGTTGCCCCTCCCTTCGTCTCCCCGACTAGACCATAACTGCCGTTGAGACCAAAAAATCTTTATTTATACCCAAAACTTTATTAGTATAGTATTACTATGAGTGTTGCATACTAAGTAAACGAAGCGTTTCCAAACGTCTTCAAATACCGTTTAGCAGTGGCGGCGATTGGATAGAAGAGTAAGGGGGCAAAACATTTATAGACTTCTGAAAGTATCAGAGAATATAGGGGCTAGACAACAAAACTTAGAAATTTAGTTACAAAATTAGCTATAATTCCCAGACACTATTGTTCTTTTTATAATTCGTAGTTTGAGGCAGATAAAAGAAGGTAAATTTTTTCCAGCAAAAAATAGAGGACGTTAGCCCCCCCCCTTCATCTCCCCGACTAGCCATAACTGCCGTTGAGACTAAAAAATCTTTATTTATACTCAAAACTTTATTAGTATAGTATTACTATGAGTGTTGCATACTAAGTAAACGAAGCGTTTCTAAACGTGTTCAGATACCGTTTAGCAGTGGCGGCGATTGGATAGAAGAGTAAGGGGGCAAAACATTTATAGACCTCTAAAAGTATCAGAGAATATAGGGAGTAGACAAAGAAATTTAAAAATTTAGTTGCAAAATTAGCTATCATTCCCAGACGCTATTGGCTTTTTTCATAATTCGTAGTTTGAGGCAGATAAAAGAAGGTAAATGTTTTTTCCAGTAAAAAGTAGGGGGCGGTAGGCCCCCCCCCCTTCGTCTCCTCGACTAGCCATAACTGCCATTGAGACTAAAAAATCTTTATTTATACTCAAAACTTTATTAGTATAATATTACCATGAGTGTTATATACTAAGTAAGCAAAGCATTTCCAAACGTGTCCAAATACCGTTTAGCAGTGGCGGCGATTGGATAGAAGAGTAAGGGGGCAAAACATTTATAGACCTCTGAAAGTATCAGAGAATAGAGGGGCTAGACAAAGAAATTTAAAAATTTAGTTACAAAATTAGCTATCATTCCCTGACACCATTGTTCTTTTTATAATTCGTAGTTTGAGGCAGATAAAAGACGGTAAATTTTTTCCAGCAAAAAATAGGGGGCGGTAGCCCCCCCCTTCGTCTCCCCGACTAGCCATAACGGCCATTGAGACTAAAAAATCTTTATTTATACTCAAAACTTTAATAGTTATAGTATTACTATGAGTGTTGCATACTAAGTAAACGAAGCGTTTCTAAACGTGTTCAGATACCGTTTAGCAGTGGCGGCGATTGGATAGAAAAATAAGGGGGCAAAACATTTATAGACCTCTAAAAGTATCAGAGAATATAGGGGCTAGACAAAAAAAAACTTAAAAATATAGTTACAAAATTAGCTATCATTCCCTGACACTCTTCTTTTTTTTATAATTCGTAGTTTGAGGCAGATAAAAGAAGGTAAATTTTTTCCAGCAAAAAATAGGGGGCGGTCGCCCCCCCCCTTCGTCTCCCCGACTAGCCATAACTGCCGTTGAGACTAAAAAATCTTTATTTATACTCAAAACTTTATTAGTATAGTATTACTATGAGTGTTACATTCTAAGTAAACAAAGCGTTTCTAAACGTGTTCAGATACCGTTTAGCAGTGGCGGCGATTGGATAGAAGAGTAAGGGGGTAAAACATTTATAGACCTCTGAAAGTATCAGAGAATAGAGGGGATAGACAACAAAATTTAGAAATTTAGGTACAAAATTAGCTAGTGGGTTTTTAAACTATTGGACTTTTATAATTCCTAGTTTTAGGCAGCTAAAATAAGGTAAAAAAATTTTTTTTTGCCCCCTTCGTCTCCCCGACTTGCCATCACTGCCGTTGAGACTAGCGAATCTTTATTTATACGCAAAACTTTATTAGTGTAGTATTACTATGAATGTTATATACTAAATAATTAGAATAGCCTGTGAAAATCGCAGGACGCAGCAAAAAATAGAATTGCTTCCGACCCTCGGAAGTCGCCGGATACGCTGTCATAGGGTTAAAATTCTTTTTCATGTTCTGTTTCTAAAGAAAATTTCTGAATGAAAATCATCTACTAAATTCCTTTAAATTTAAGCGTATTGAACGAGACTTATTGTCCTAAACAGCATTACTTGATCCCGCACAGACTTTATTTATGTTGCAATGTCTCCTAGTCGATCCTCACAAATCAGAACTAAAACATCTTAAAAGAGATGAAAATGTTCTTTATATATGTTCTGTACCTGGGATTTCTACTATAATAACGAGAGCCAAAAGGACATTCTGACGAGGCACTTGCCAAGAAAATGAGCCCTCTGAGAGCCATGGAGCGATATGTAATGACGCAAAGCAGTCTCCGACTCTTAAAGTAAATACCTTTCTCTCCATTTCTTGCTCTAAACGACAATATGTAGAGTGCATGCAGCCATTTTGAGCAGATAAAATCTATGTAATTTCCATGACAACGGAACTAGACTTGAATTACTTTTAAAGAACTATGACATTGAATTAGAAAATTTTCAGTTCAGTAAAACATGACAAATGAATCTTGAATAAATTAACAATCACAAGCAAAAATATATGTAAGATTATGTATTTATGTAATTGTAAATTTTTTCAAAAATCAATTTTTATTCTCTTCCTTGATCGAATTTCGCTTTAGAATATTTAGAAGTTTCCTAATAATTTAACCATTATAACATACTATATAAAAATTTGTTGGAAAATTTCATTTATTTTAACAATAAGACTTGAGATTGATTATGACAAATATAATAGCCCAGATCTCTCGGTAACGCCCAGCTAAAAATGAACTGCAGTTAATCTATAAAAAAAGTGCAGTTGAGAGACTGCGGCGATTTGGCCGATTCCACTACAGTTTTTTTGGGGTGGATAAAACTGCAAATTTACTTCAGTTTTTTTGAGGTGGATAAAACTGCAAATTTACTTCAGCTTTTTTGAGGTGGTAAAACTGCACATTTACTGCAGTATATCCACCTGAAAAAAAACTGTAGTGGAATCGGCCAAATCACCGCAGTCTTTCAACTGCACTTTTTTTACAGATTAACTGCAGTTCATATTTAGCTGGGAGAAAATATGGTTTTTTTCATGTCACGGACTTAAAAATTACTCTATTATTTAATTTCAACAATGCTGTTTTTGGTATACCTGATTTGATATCCGTCACACATTCTGAATTTCAAACCTGAAACTTCCAATTTGTCACACCTACATAAAAGTTTGGACTGTGGGTTCATCAAATCTCATTTTATTGATCAACTCTTTAAACTTCTAGGTGGATTAACGAATCGAATGGGAAGAACAGAATCAAGATCTCAGAAATTTTAGCTTTTTAAATGGGTTTTAACATACAAATATATAATTTCTAAATTATATTAATTATTTTGGAATTATTAAATTGGTTGAAGTTGGTTGGAGTTTTATTGTTGGTGATAACAATAAAACTCACGCAATAGCACTGCGAGACGTTAAACAGCATTATCTCATTGTTAGAGAACCTAAATTTCAGTCATTTTAAATTTAAAAGAGTAATTGTCGTTCTAATTTCAAATTTAATAGCTCAAAAATAGTGAAATAAAATTTGCTATCGATTGAAATAAAATTTATCTCGCTATGATCAATGGTTCCCGAGAAAGTTTAAATTATATTAATCATATATTTATAATTAATTTCCGTTTTTTAATAGAAAGTAGTAAATTACATCAGTGGTATATAATGCGCGTGACATAGTTTGGACGCCACGATGCATGATGGATTTCACTGTTGGATATCACGATGGATGCTTTGTATGCTACAATTATTTTTTGAATAAAGAAATATGTAAATAATATGCAAATAAAAAACAATATTTCCCGTCATAAAACATATGTTTATTTTATTTGTTTTCAATCAATGTTAAAAATTTTTCTCGCATATATATCTATTTAAACACGTCAAATTTGAAGGGAAATCTCTCGAATGAAGAGGCAAATTGCATCCGTCAAACCATGACGGATGGTTTTCTAGTACTTCAATAATGATTTTCAGATTCTCCATAAAATGTATCTAACAAAGTAAAATTATGAAATATCATTTTCTGTGAAATTCACTTAGATTTATGAATTTTTATTAAATGAAGAGCACCGTGCTGGCTACGAAATTTTTTATGCGGAAGTGGAATTGGTTGGAAAATAATAAAAAATGTCATTAGTTATCAATAAACTTTTGAAAAGAAAATGGAGCAGAGATATATTTGTTATTTAATAGAAAGATGAACCATTTTATTTTCTTGGAAGAATCTCCTGTGCACCGTTCAAAAACAAATTGTGTATATACATTTTATGAAAGATATATAAATGGTTTATGTATGATAACTCCTTTTCCTGTAATCCAACCACTTGTTGTCAAGATTACTTCAGTGAACGTATGCATTCTTCAGATGTCAATGTCTGTGCTTAGTTTACTTTTTATTGGCAAAAACTTGGGAAATACTATATACAAACGTAATCGGAGGCAACTCATCTATCAGATTAACGTGCCCCTCACGTACATCAAAAGAGCACTAGAGATAAAACCTCGATACCCTAATGTGAGTAGTAGGGCAACTACTAGAAGCCCCACATCTTTTTTATGTAAAACCCGCATTTTGGCACAAAAAATATCATAGGCAGGTTATAGTTATAGACAGTTTGACGATTTGCACATCCAATGTCTATGTGCATGCGAATGTATTAATATACTTGCATATTTAATTGTGCTTGCTGATCATCTTACAAATAATCGCTGCTATAAAATCATATTTTATAAACATAAAAAATATACAATCTTTTGTACTGATATAAAATTCTAAGTTTAAACTATTTTTAAGAACTTCAAAATAAAAATTTTAGTTAAAACCTTTGTCAGTATCGTCATTTAGGGTACTTTTAAATTGCTTTCGTTTTCTAACCACTTTACTTTTTCCATCATCCTTAATGTTTTTTATCAAAAAAGAAGCTATTGTCGACTCAAAAATCCCATATTTTTTGGCAGCGTGAATTTGATTTAGTTCTTGATCTATTTCCGAAATTATTTGCAAGTTTTCTTCAAATGCCAATGTTTTACACTACGTCTTTCCAAGATTGAAGGTGTTAACTCATCAAAAGCGATTTTCAAGGAACAAGTGGTCAGTCCGAATCGCTAAATGCGAATGAACAGATTATTGCCCACGAGGAGTCAGGGGCAACAAATATCTGTGCTCATTCCAATCTCTAGCTCCCTTCGGATCTCCCTGCTGCAACAGGCTCCGGTTTCTATTTCTACAAAGAAAACAAATCGCGATTGTACTGTGCCAGCATCTCTAAGAGGTGTAATTATAGTTATAGACAGGTGAATATAAAAAGTGATTATTGTTGTAAGCAGTCTGTTCTGCCAGGACCAAAGAAAATGTCGTTATAGGCAGGCTTATCGTTATAGATAGCATAGTTATTAGGGCGGGAAGAAAAAGTCGAAGTATCTTGGATCTTTTTGCGGTAGTGCGGAAAATTTACAAACTCAAATCAATAAAAATTGTGCAAAATCTTATAACTCTGAATTGATATCTTCTGTCGCCTCAATGGACAAAAAGTTGAAAAATTGGACTAAAAATGATAAAAATTCATAAATTAATAAAAAAAATCACAGATTTCGTTGATGGGTTTGCAGTAGTGCTTAAAAGGTACTCTTTACTAACAACAATATCTTCACAAAACTTTAGAATTATAGGTTAATATCTTCCGCCACCTCAACGGCTTAATTCTTTAAATTAATGGTGAATTTTGAAATAAATACGTGTTTTACTTATATCATTATAATGATATTAGAAACTTGATTCAACCTTCGAAACAGACAAAATTACAAAAGCACTATTTTGTTATATTTTTTGGACTCAAATTGTGACATTTCTTTTCTGGATTCTAGTGTATCTAAGATAAATCCATCCCTTTTCTGCTGTCCAACGATTTTTCTGGAGGCTTCAGTGACGAGTTTCACAATTCTCTCAACTGCTTGCGTTTGTGAAGGAAATTTAATAAAGTCCCAGCCGTCCATTGGCATATCTTCCTGTATCGTCTTCAGAAGTTCATGAAAATTGATCTGTCTGAGAACTGCAGGGTCTGTGACTTAAAAAGCTTGCCAGTCAATGAGATCTACGTAGTCTGTGCTCTAAAGTTCACAGCAGGAATAACGAATCTAAGAACACAATTTCCTTCTGAGCCGATTTCAGCATTTATGAATATGTAACCAATGCACTATTGCAGGATTTTAGCAACCTTATTTTTCTGGGGTGTGACGGCACAGTCATGAACACTGGAGTGTTTAACGGTGTAATTCGCAGGCATGAATTGAAACTTCATCAACCAATCCAATGGATTTTCTGCTTACTTCATTTCAACGAGTTGCCATTACGACACCTATTTGAGCTCAAGTCTTCTGGTTCTTCTTCTTACACCGTTGATATTGGACGAAGCCTGAAAGGATGCGAGAAGCTGCCACTTGTTTCTTTTAATAGTATTGAATGTGAATTACCAGGCATTGACCCACCAACCTCAGTTGTGATCAGAAATACTTCTTAGACATTTGCACAGCCATTAGTTCTGGCATTGGTTCTTCAGAACTTGCGAAGCATCAACCGGGAACGTTGAATTTGGACGGCTGGCTAAGAACTGCAAATCGAATATCGAGGCTTTACATATCAACATCAAACCAATCAAATGAGTTGGTAATTTTGGTTGTATTCATTCTAAAAGTTTACCCACCCTCATAGGTTCCGTATTAAGGTTCTTCATCCATAAAGGATGGTTCTAGACACTTGTGGCAATTCATCAGCTCATCTCGATACTTGCCTAAGAAGTATCGTGATATAATTGAACCAGTTATTTCTCGCAACGCTTACTTTGCGGCTCCAGAAATCATGCTTCTGGCTATGTTAACTAATGAGAGATGCCATATTAGAACCCTTGTGGCTCAGCAAATTATCAAAGCAAGGGAAATTGGCCCAGATGGTAATTGTGTTCTTAGATTCGTTATTCCTGTTATTAACTTTCGAGCTACAGTCTACGTAGATCTCATTGACTGGCAAGCTTGTAATGTCACAACGTCAACAGGTCTCAGATAGATCAATTCACATGAACTTCTGAAGATGATACAGGACAATGTGCCAATGGACGGCTGGGACTTTATTAAATTTTCTTCACACACGCAAGCAGTTGAGAGAATTGTGAAACTCGTCACTGAAGCTTCCAGAAAAAGAGTTGAACAGCAGAACAGGGATGAATTTATCAGAGCTGCACTAGAATCCAGAAAACAAAAATCACAATTTGAGTCCAAAAAAGATTACAAAAAATAGTACTTTTGTAATTTTGTATGTTTCAAAGTTTGAGTCAAGTTTCTATTAGCATTATAATGATATAAGTAAAACACGTATTTATTTCAAAATTCACCTTTAATTTAAGGAATTCAGCCGTTGAGGTGGCGGAAGATATTAACCTATAATTATAAAGTTTTGTGAAGATATTGTTGTTAATAAACAGTACCTTTTAAGCACTACTGCAAACCCATCAACGAAATTTGTGATTTTTTTATTAATGCTTGAATTTTGACCATATTTAGTCCAATTTTCTCAACTGTCTGCCCATTGATGCGACAGAAGATATCAATTCTGAGTTATAAGATTTTGCACACTTTTTAATGCTGGGGGTGCACAACTACTGCAAAAGATCTAAGAAATTTCGACTTTTTCTGCCTGCCCTAATAGTTATACTTTCAATGTGTTATTAATGAAATGAGCTGCCAATGTTACCTTTTTCTCTTTGAAATCATTGTTGGAAGAAAAATATATTAATGCTTTCCCTTTTCTGGAATGTTTTTCAGTGATTTGACATCATATTATGAATAAGAAAATCTGAAATTACTTAAAATGTCAATATTTTATGGTTTCAATCTTTTATTTTAAACAAACATAAGATATAATATAAATATAGGTTCTACCTCTGAGAAATCTTTTAGTTAGATATAAATAGTAACGCTTTTGTCTTCTGATGAATTAACCATTGCTGACAACCTACATGTTTCAGATATCCTTCTATTATAACTCCAAATATATACGCCAGGCATGGAAACAGAAATAGACAAATGGGAACTAAGCTGTTAATGCATGTCTGGTAAATTACATGTCAATTATTCATTAAATATTGAATGAATTGAATACAGATTACCTCAAATAATAAATTTAATGAATTGTTAGGATTCCATTATTATTTTCGTTTTTCCATGAATAATATAAAATTATCTTTCCCTATAACATAAACATTGCAGAATACGTAGCATTTTCCATCAAAGAATTTGAGAGAAGTGTATAGAAAATTACCAAAGTTAAAAATTTTAAAAATTTCAAGTTTCATTAATTAATAATGAGCTGTAATTTCTTTGGAGACACATAAATTTGGGCTCAAAGAATTGTCATTTGATTGTTAATTTGTAGAAATTTCTTTTGATATTAGTTTTCCAGAGAACGCCACCGTGCATAAATTTAGAATTAATTACATTATATAAAACATTTTTTAATCTGCGGAATTTGGGAGTTGGAGATAATTCATTCCGTTTAACCATGAAAACATTTTAATAAGTTACTTATTAACATACTAAAGATTAAAATAAAGTAAGTGAAAAAAATATCATGTGAACTGGGAGATTGCCATGCATAATTTGAGGCTGATAATAGTAGCTTCTAAATGAAGGTTAATATTGAACTTTTCTTTAAGATATAAACGAAATAGGAGAAAACTATGTTATAATATGCACAGTCGTGCAGAAATGTGTTTAATTGCCTGACGGTGAACATGCATTTCGGTTATTTTTTCCCTTTGTAACAGATATTCAAATCATTGCGTGGTTAAATGTAGCGTGTAAGAGACATAATTAAACGAGGTGTTATCAAAATGTATCAGGACTGGTGTCCAATCCTTGAAGATAAAGAAAGAAGAGTGAAGACACATGAGATATAATGACCTCAAATCCACCTAATTATGCGCCGAAAGTCACAATGCCATAACTACGCACAGTGTCGTAGCTCTATTGCACAGCCTTTCTGTACAATAGAGCTTTCAAAAATCTTCGTGCTCTGTTGCTGACGCATTTTTCATGGCAAGGAATCTACATCAAATTTTGCAAAAGCTTGGCGATGAAAATTTAAACAACTAGCTGATCCCGAGCAGAGCATCTGCACTTCGTTATATGCACACCATGCATTTTGGACCAAATTGGCGCATTCTGGCTCATGACGCTTCAGCTAGCCAAAAATACAGCACGCGTCAACTATCGTCAAAAAAGGAGTTGAGCAAAGGTGGCGATTCAGCGCTACAAGAAAATTCGCCAAGACAGAAAAAGGTGCCAAATGTCGACTGCATAATGGAAAAGCACCCAATATACAATGTTGGCAATGATAAGCTTCATGATGTTCACTTCAATTTCTGATTTTAACACGATTTCCCCGTCGCCGACTTAAACTATTTTGACGTTGATCTGAACGGTCTTTGGATCGCCGAAGCCCATCTGCTTCATTTCTAACAGATCTCTTTAGAATAATTTCATCCAAAGTTTTATTATATTATAAAAATATTGTGAGATCTACGTCTTAAATTCATTTAAAGGTATTTCTCATCAGTTCAAATATAGTAGCAGGCTATACTTATGAAGTTATGCCTAACATGGCTACCTAATTACCTATATTTTCGCGTTCAATTAGATTTTCTGTTAGACGCCTATTTCTGTCCACAGTATTTCTTTTAGATCTGCTTTCCTCTGACTGAATCGAGGTTTTGGTGACTCGGCGAGACCTCTTCTGAGCATTTCTAATTACATTTTGCAGCTCCATTAAAAATCTAAGCGAAGGTTGAAAAAACGTTCAACTAAACAGACTGAAAGTTTATACGGCGGATTGTTTACATTTAACCGTTGCCATTCGACAATAAGTAATAAGCTTGATTTCTGTGCCACGCATGTTAGAGTTTTATATATAAAGAAATTTATGGGATGATTGCATGAGACGCACAAGAGTTTATGAGTTGTTCAAATGTTTCCAACATGGCCGTGAAAATGTCGAAATTTATGACTTCAGAACTTTGACAAATGTCGAAACATTCATGATGAGCGTTCAGCTGTGCTGAGAATCGTAGATGAAAGCAGCATTAACTATGATTAATTTCAGCCTATTCCCTTTGAAGATTTGTGTATGATAGGTGTTTTTGGCAAGTTTATGCCTAAACTATACTTTGAAAACCAAAAAAGAAGACTAATTTCAATTGCTCGCTATATCCTCGAATATGCTGAAAATATAAAAACCTTCCTGGAATAGGGGTTGAATCGTATTATTTATTGCTAGGATTCTAGGAATTCGAGCATTGAAAGAAATCGAGCGCGTTTTTCAATTCAAATTTCTCTGCCGTAACAAATGCGCCGACATTGCAGTATACGCATTTTTCAAAGATCTACACACAGAAGTAGTAGCAGCAACGACCATGGAACATTCAGCTCATTCGTGATAGATTTTAAGTTTAAAATCTCCTGAGTGTTTACACTTTGAAGATAGGACAATAGTCCCAATGCTTTTTGACCACCCTTATCTTACCTTTTTGTCATTAACGTTATTGTACAGTTCTACTTAATCTTCAAAACCGTTCTAATAGAGTTGCATAGCGCAGAACGGAATTCCCCCCTAATGAAGCACGTGGTATCAAGTGAAGAACGGTCACCGAGACAGCAATCAAAAATTGAGGTCGAAATCCTAATAGCCATCACAGGCCACAGCCGAACCCCCTTGAAGTAGGTGCGTCCCGTCTCCAGCGTGGAGGTAATTTAACCGCACACTATTATTATACACTCGGCTAAGAGCGAGAACCCGCATACTTATCCGGCGACTTCTCATTCACGAATTCGACAGCAACAACTGAGTAATCAGTAACCTGGATCTCCCCACACTTTCTTAGCATCCGGGAAAACTGAATGATAGCCACTGCAATAGCTGAAGTACTGAGGCCGAAGTCCTAATAGCCATCACCGGCCACGGCCCGATCCCTCCAGAAGGAGGTACTTAATATCATTGGTGTAGGGACCCAGTCCCCGCTCTTACTATAACCACCAGTGAAGCGAGAGCTCGCTCACTTATCCGTCGACCTCATAGTCGTATACTCTCAGTGCCCCCAGTGCGATATACAACTGTATAAATGGAGCACATTCCTCGCTCTATTTTATAAACTACTAGCTGTTACCCGCGACTTCGTGCGCGAAGAATTTGAATTGCTACTTTTTTTAAATTTACGAATGTAAATGTTTCGTTATATATAGAAAGGGGAAGTCAAAAGTTCTGACGGTTGATAATACATAATTGGACGACTAATTTAATTCTCTGTTACTGTAAATTACATCATTGTACTCAATGGTATCATCTGCTCTTTGGAATATATCATCCACCATGCTATATGTCATCTGCTTCTACTGTTTAAAAGAATACATAAGACAAAATATACCTTCCTATTATAAAAACTCTGACAACCATATCATATACGTCAATGGACGATCCTGGTTTGTTTATTTTGGATTCATAGACCGTTTTCCGGTAACCTTCCGATTTAAGCAATCGCCAAATCTATTTGGCAACTGTATCAAGCGCCAAGCTGGAAATAAAGGTGAATTAGTTCAAAGTCTAACCGTTGCCTAGCAACGGAGTAGCTATAAATATTCGTTATTTCAAAATCGTCTGCACGCATTTTAAAGTTTTGGAACTTTTAAGAATTAATAACAATCGAAGGGAAAATGTCAGAGAAATGAAATTAGTATCATTGAAAAGGTAAAAATTTGAACTTTAAGATGGTATAAAAATATTTTTTGTCGGACAGTTTGCTCCGAAGTTACGGCGGAAAAACGATTTCGGTTATTTTCTAATTAACTGACTGTTTAATTAACTTTGGGACTTGGAAAAGTTCATAAGTGTCTTCCCCTTCTCTTAAATAATAAGTGTACAAAATTTGGTTGAAAACCGTCCATTGGTTTAGGAGGAGATGTGGAACATAGCCACATACATACCCACCCACATACCCACAATGACTTTTATTTATATTAAGATTTTTACATAGAACTGTACTGCCTAAAGAAAAGAAAATACTATCAGTTTCCTAAAGTAATAAGTAAAGAATAAGTTTCCTAAGGTAAGAAAACATTTCAAAATTTCAAGCGAAAGTACCATCAGATACTAAAACATTCGGTATTTCTGATACTACTCAAATTTCTCTGACTTATTGGCGAGGCGAAACTGTAAAATAAATCTGATTTTAAGGAACGCACCTGTTTTTCTATTTTCTTTTAGAACTACGAGGAACTCGAAAGGTCAAAAGTCGGGTACAAGAAGAATGTTTCTCATTCGTCAACATGAGAGAAGTGGAGAAAAAGTAAAAGGATATGTCATGCTGTTTCCATTTTTAAGACAACCTTACGAATAAATTCAGAGCTGTTTTATATACAAAGCGTATTTCAAGTTACACTGTAACATCAATCTTTATTTATCGTATGTACACTGAATGGAAATAATTAGGAAAGAAAATATATGGAGAAACGAAGTCAATTGTTTTCAAATTTTACTTTTCTCATAAATGTAATCTTTAAGATTTTTGAAGAAATTCTACTAGAGTAGAACCTCGAGAATCCAAACTAATTGGGGTTGACCTCCGTTCGGATTACTGGTAATTCAGATTAGCCGGAAAATTCTGTAAAATACTCTTGATAAACAAATGCAATAGAGTATTTATTGACTTTGAGTTCTCTGTGAAAGAGTAGGGAAAAGGTAGCTGCTATTTGCATGTCCAAGGAAGGTTTAGTTTCCTACTTCGAAAAAGATAACCGATTTTGTGTCTACTATTTAATGTGTTGTATTCATTCTTAAATACCAATTCAAACGTTTCTTTTAACCCTATGAGCCCTATACCGTTTCAAACCGCCCATTCGACAGAAGTTGGATTCAGGCGGTTTCGAGCGGTGAATTTTTTAGGATAAATGTAGTTCCTTTCCTTGTTGACAATTGATTGGGCAACCATAGTTGTCGACTTCCTGGAAATTCTGTAAAGAACGTGACGATTCCATTCTGTTTTCGTGAGCGAAAATTCACTCCAGGTTTTGAGGCAATGGAATTCTCACTCTAGCCGGGTTCAGAGAGTTAAAATAGGAATAAACACTAGTTTTGCTTCTCATTCTTAATTGTTATTTTCCTTATATTTTTTAATAAATTTTTCTCAGAAAATTAAGAAAAAAGATGCCTGGATTCCTGGGGTTTGGATTTACTACGTTCTACTATATTTGTTCTTTCAATATAATTAAAAATCAAATCAAATTTTACTAAACTGTGCTATTTTAAACCTTCTCTTAGAAATTCTACTTGAAATTCTTTAGCTTTTATCAACTCAGAATGTTCTTCTTCAAATACTTCTAACATGTTAAACGTTTAGATTTGTAAAATGGCATCAATATTTTCTAGGGAATAAAGAATAAGTATTTTCAAATGAATATAAATAAAAAATGAAAGGTAAAGGTGTTCTTCGTACATACATATATACAATAAACACACCTTAACTTTCATTTTTTATGTATATTCATTTGAAAATCACTAAAATTATATATATATAAGAAAATAAACTAGAAACATAAGACAAAAACTCAAAAACTGTATATATATATATATATATATATATATATATATATATATATATTAGGGTGTCCCAAGATACAAGGGAAAATTTTTTTTTGAAAAATGAAAATTTTTTGAGCGCCTACCCTCTATTTTTTTCTATTGCACCTCAGTAACAAAAATAAAAAGTATTATTGCAATAAGATAACGGTAACCCTTGCCGACTTGAAGTCAAACTTGAACGTGAAATCTTGTACGGGGAATACTATGGAAAGATTGCAAAATGTATGTTTCTTTGGTACGTAAGACACCAATTTATTCAAAGCAGATATTGATTACCATATTACAGTAAAAGAAACATTACTGTACATATTTTCGTTTCAATGTTTGCTTTTTACTGTCAGGATAGATCTTCATGTGTTCTTGTACGCAACGTAACAAAAATTGTTTTTGTTTCTCCTCAACCGTTATTAAACCATGAAAGTCCTGCATAATTTTTGCCGCTCTTTCAGCTGTATCGTTCACTGCTCTAAGCATTGAGACTTTTTTTCGCGTCTAGAAAGGAAGCGTTAATCGTCCATGAAGAGGGACTCTCGTTGAGAATACTATCACCAATTTTGAATCTAGAAAACAATGACTGGCCTTTGACTGATATGAAATCATCGATGCTTTTCTGTGTAAAAAAATAAAACAACAGGTCACAATTGCGTGATATAAATAAATAAATAAGTAAAAAAACTACAATATCAATGTATCAAATTCACCATACAATGAACCACAAAGTTCTTCCTTCGATGGAATGTATCTTTTTCTCATGGGTCGAGAAAATTTCTCTATGTAAATTTGCCACCATTTTTAATTTTGTTTCTTCGTCCACATCATCATCAAAAAGTGCCAATACTGCTATTACGTCAGTAAAATACCATAACTGCTGGCTAAATTTCTGTAAATCAACTTTCGAGATACTTTCATTCACTTTTTCGTAAGCTTTCGAAGATTTCAAAAAGCACAAATCTTTGTAGGGTTCTTTAACTGCCAAAATGCTTTGAAGCCATGGTTTAACGTAGATTGTCACGATAAACAAGCAGACGTCTAACAGTGCTTCCTTATCCTTGGTGTTTAATTTCAACTGAGAACTAAGTAACGATAGTTTTAGGGAGTAAATCGCTCGGGCCATCCATCTAGCTTGTTGCATCCCAACTGGAGGTCTGATTTTAATTTTTTTTCACCATTTCCTCCTAAAAATACGATAGAAAGTTCGATCAACTCTTGATAGTCATCTCTGACCATAACATTTTTAAGTTCATCGCGATAAAAGTTAAGCAAATTTTCAAGTTCGTGTACAGTTCGCAACAATTCCACTGTTTCTCTATAGCACTGTATTTTAGTGGGATCGATGTTTTTCAATTATCTTTGAGCTTCTTAAAGAATGGAATATCGGGGCTTGTTGTCACTTTTTTGACTTTCACTTCGAATACAGCCTTTAATACCAGTTCGTATAAACGATGGCGGCAAGAGAAAAAAAGCATTTCCCTATCAAAGTTTTGCTCGAGGAGCGCACAAGCACCATTAAAACGACCTGTATTCAAAGCCGTAGTGTCACAACAGAGAATTTAGAGTTTGTCTTAGAGTTTCCAATCTAAGATCGCCTTCCAAACAGCCTGTACCTGTTCTTTGCCTGTAGAATTATCCAGTCTCGCCACAGCAATGAGTTGTTTTTTAAGTCCATTTGAAATAACTATAGGCAAGCGTTCTTCTTTCGATTTTCGAGCACTCAAAGCAGGCAACTGTTTGCCATCCCAATGTAAGGTCACTACATCCAGTACCTCGTTTTGGAAATCAATTTTTATGTTTACAGCGCGTTCCTTCTGTTTTTCTGTTCGGATTCTGTGAATTGAAGACTTGATTATTGGAAATCCGTCAATGGTACATCCAAATACATCAATAGTAGCTTCAAGAATAAACACAGAATCTCGCATACTTAACTTACACCTATCTAGTGCAGCAACTAACGTTGGAGTAATGAAATCTTTCCTCATTACTGATTTACTTGTCCCAGGTTCTGAGCTTTCGATCGGTGTTGGGAAATCTTCTGAATCTGTATTTTCACTAGAAGTCGAAGAGGAATCTTCTTGCAATGGTTCGTATGATGCCGAGGATTTTGAAGCGGAAACATATTTGATTCGCCGATTTTCTTCTTTGACAACTCGAAGTCGCGCCTTTTCCTCTATGTCGGTCAGTTTTTTATTCACTCCACTTAAGTGACCAGGTCTGCCCGGCTCTCTTTGGCACTGCAAGAACATCCTATCTTCCTCTATTTTCATTAACTGAAGTGCATCAGCGTGTGCAATGTCGAACAAGTTGTCTGAATTACTTACAAATTCTTGTTGTCACCGCTTGAATATGTCTTGTAATTTCTTTGCATTTTTGTAAGTCTCTCCAAACTTGATACACGTTAACAAGTTTCCTCATACAATCTGGCAACGATTTGGTAGGCATGCGTGCCTTTTGCCAAAAGATAATACATTCGCGAATAGCGAGATTTGCTCTTTCAATCACAGTTAAATTCACTTCCCGAATATTGTAAAACAAAACTGCGAGGTCTTGTCCATTATAGGGAAGTTTTGAACCCGTTATTTGATGTTCTATTTCCCTTATTAAAAATATCACTTTCTTAGAACTACGCAAATCCTCTGTCATGTTCTGTTCACTGATTAAAAATTATACAAACATTTAGTAACAAAACAACTTGGAATTATAAGCACATTGACACGTGGATGTGCGTTGTCCTGAGTAAACTGGTACTGACATGTTTCAAGGGTTGCGCATTGCCACTGTCGAAGCTTTCTAAAAACTTTTTTTTTCTGTTTAGTTT
Organism: Araneus ventricosus; assembly: GCA_013235015.1. Taxonomy (NCBI): domain Eukaryota; kingdom Metazoa; phylum Arthropoda; class Arachnida; order Araneae; family Araneidae; genus Araneus; species Araneus ventricosus. The sequence goes on along the minus strand of BGPR01000425.1, from coordinate 206,033 downwards.
TGTCGTTACCATTTGCAGCTGCTGTGTGCCCCGCAACAGACTGACACGTGTCAGCGTTCGCTCGTTTCAGTAAACAAGTACTGACTGACACGTTTAGATGCAAGTCGGCACGGGTTGCCGTGGTTCAAATTACAAGAAACTTTATTTACAATTGTTTTGATAAAAGCAAAAATTAAGAGGGTATGCGGTCGTAACAAACGACTTTCATTTTTTGGGACACCCTAATACATATATATGATCATACAGAAACAAAGTAAACAAGACATATCAAGAAGCAAATCCTACACTAAAAAGTCATTATTTGAACAATACAAACACATTTAAAACAAAATCTAAAGAATTGAAAATACTATAAATACCATCAACAATAAATTAAGTTTAAACATTTATATGTCAACAAGTAAAAAACTCTGTTGTTATTAAAAGTATTGGAAAAGGCAATCTAAGTATATGGAGTTTTCAACAATTAATATAGCAGATTGGTTGTGGAAAAACTTTAGCCAGGTTAAATTAAATTTGCTGTACAAACCATCCCTGTTACTAAAGTTGTTGAAAAAACAAACAGGGTAATTTACCCTAAAATGAAAGAATTTAGAAAGAAAAGTCATACACTAACACTAACTATAAAACATAACTACATATAAAGAACTCAAATTCGAGATAAAAATATGTAATACAACAATATATTGCACTAAAAACAGTAAATATATCATTCAATAAAATACCCATTCTTTTCATTAAACATTAAATAAACAGTGTCTCTACTAATCCTTACCAGAATTCAACGCTTTCAATATAAACCGCCACTTATCTTGACATCTCAGGTTGCCAATACTGAAATTCCAGCTATGAAATAGCATAATTGACCAAATAATATAATTGATTTTTGATATTAAGAATTAGTAAGATATCTATATTAAAAATCTGAAAAACATTTAAAAATGTAATACAATTATTTATCTAGATAATATTCGAAAATTGGTAAAAATGTCTATTAAAAACGAAAATTTCACTTGAAAGATCCTGGCGCAATCTATGTAATAAATCTGAAACCAATAACTCAATAACCAAATTTGAATAAAATTACACATTACAAGTAGAATATGAAAAATCACCAGTCTACAATCAAAGAAATAAAAATATTCCATTATATACCAATATGAATGTTTTCTTCTAAATGACCTAAATATTTCTTATCTATATATACTCTTAGAAAACTAATAGGCATTCCATAATCCATTGCAGAAGAATAGAATTTTTTTATGTTCTTAATTCTATTATCAATGTCTGTTACTAAATTATTATTTCTAATTATATAATTTTTCACTAAATTCTTGAAGACAGAAATGTTAAGATTACTATCCCAAAAAGGAAATTTGTTAATTTGAAAATTAAATGCATTTCTTTTATCAAAGATATCTGTTACTATTTTATTATCTATAATTTTCATATCTAGATCTAGAAATTCTGCAACTATTTCTTTGTCATTTGTTTTTATAAGTTTTAAATAATCAGTATAGAAGTGAATATGCGACTTAAGGTCTATTTCTTTATTGAATAAAATTAAATCATCTATATAACGGAAAAATATAATATAGCTAGAATTAGTAAAATATTTCTCATAGTAGTGCAGGTAAATATTTGTTATATATATATATATATATATATATATATATATATATATATATATATAAACCCCTATTGATAAATCGGCCGGCAACTTTGCAATTATCTGCAAAAAATTCTATCTCGATATTTTTAGATAAGGAATTAAAATCATCAGTAACATACAAACTCAATAAATCAAATATTATCACCATTAAGAAAAAAATTTCAGCTCTTAACAAAAAATTAAATGTCATAATACAAATAATAATATACCATATATTGTTATATATCCAAAATTTCACAAACAGCCAATTAAATTCAGATATATCACATGCGGCACTAACACCTATATGAACGAACCTGGAACCATTGTTTCAGAACCTCTTAATATCATCCTAAATCATATTGAGCAAGAAAATTTCACATGGATTATCAAACACAATAACAAAATAATTGAATTCCTTAAAAATGACAAAATTGATGCAATAGAAACCTACGACTTTCAAGATCTTTTCACAAGTATTCCAATAAATAAATTACAAGAAGTACTAATGAACTACTTCTATGATCTTAAAAATCTTTTTAAAATCCCGCTAACTTTCTGGGAAGACCTCATCAACTCCTGCATATTCAATAACTTTATCTTTAACGGATAAAATATTTTCCAACAAATAAAAGGCATCCCACAAGGAACAAATTTCTTATCTTTACTAGCCAACCTCTTTCTTCATTTCTTCGAAAGAAATTTCGTTTTCAACCTCCACTCTGCCTTCCAATTTATTGACGATATTATAATTTTTAATTTTCAAGACTTCAGTTCTATTTGCAATACAACCTATCCAGAAGAACTCAAACTAATTAAAACCAGCAACAATCAATCTCCAGCGATCTTTCTTGATTTATGCTTGGATCACAAAAACGACTTAAAAATTGACATTCACGACAAAAGGAACGAATTCAAATTTAACGTCAATAAATTTATTTTTTGGAACTCTAATATCTCATATAACATCTACAAAAATACAATTATCAGTCAACTTATAAGAATCAACAAAATTTGCGATAACACTAATTCTGCCAAGAAGCAAATCATGCACTTAAAAAATAGCCTCAACATTAATAAAATTCCCTCCTCACTTTAAGAACCTCTGACTAATGGATTTAAGATGTAAGTAAAGGATTGCTTATCAGAAAGATGCCGACGCGAAGTATAATCTTCGTGGAAGGGTCACTTAAGTCGGTAATGTCTGATATTTTACGTCGAAAACGCACCTTTTAAACATTTTTCACTGGTCTCTCAATTTTTATTGATTTCTTCCACTATTTCTCTACGCTTTCTATCGTTATCGCTCTTCCATTTAATCTTCATCGTTCACAACATACTACACTCCCCTGGCAACAGCCAAAGTTGAGAGCGAAAACTGTTACCTGACACCCTGTTCACATCCTTTCAACGCCAGTCTGTACAGTGACCCTCCGCAAAACACTGCCACGTCTACATCCGTCCTTCTGGTACGTAAAATATTTATTCTTACTTTTCTCTAATGTTATTACATCGTACTTCTGTTTTAATTATCCAAAAACTCCTTTCTCTGTATTTTTGGTTTGGTTTGGCATTAGGGATGAAAATCAGCGTTTTAGGCCTTACGGCGTAACTGATTGCAAGAAAATGTCAAACTTTTATATTTAGCAATTCACAATAACTTCAGCCCCTCAAGAAACGTTATTGTGCTTTTATTGCGTTTTTCATTTTATACTCTTTCTTTTTACGATTAATGCTCTCTCTCTTTCTCTGTATATATATATATATATAACAAATAAGAAACAAACATAGAAGAAATGTAAAAGCAACATATACAACATAAACATTCATAAAACAAAATGTCAAGAAAAAAATCTGCTGTAAGAAAAAGCCGAAAGTTCTTAAAGATAGAAATAAACAAAAGTGGAATATATATATGAAAGGGGAAGATAAAATAATATAGAAATATATAACACAAACGCATTATGATTTCACTAATTTTTTAACGGTTCGTATAGATTTTACTTACCCTGATGAGCATCTATACGCTTTTACCGATTTACTACAGTCTCTCCATTTTATTTCAAAATTTTTTGACTTTCATGCTATTGATATATATATATATATATATATTGATAATTTTGGTGATTTAGAGTTAAGACTCTCTCCCTATTTCTTCTGGATATTTATGGTAATTTACCCTTTATGTTTTCAACAACTGGTCTCTTTGATGGTTTTGCGCAAATAAAATCAAGATTTAAAAAGACAAGCTCGTCCAAAGTCGAGCTGATCACTTAAATTGTTGGAAACTCCATATTTTGGATCGTCTTTTTCAATTATTAATTCAGTCTTAATAGTAACAAAATTAATATGATATGTTCAAAAATGCTTTCTTAGGTACTTTCGGCATTAATTTAATAATTTTGATTATTGGATTAATTTAAATATAGGTTTATAATCAATTGAAATTCTTGAAATGAATATTTCATGTGTTTGGTGTTTAACTTATGAATGTTTGTTAATATTATTTCACACACACACACACACGCACTCATATATATATATATATATATATATATATATAAAAGAGGCAAAACATAATAGAAAAACAATAAAATAAAAAAAAACATTCATATCAAATCCGAAAGGTTATGATAAAACGAATTGCAAGTATATCCGAGTAAAGACAAAAATGCGAATAGTATCCGATGGAAAAAAATATATATAAATATATCACATGTACAATGAATGCGCTAAAAGCTGCAATTCCAAAAGCGCTCTGGTAGATAGAGTATAAATCGTAAAATGAATGAGTGTAAATGTGAAATGACAAACGCAATAAAAGCACAATAACGTTACTTCAGGGGATGAAGTTATTGTGAATTCCTAAATATAAAATGTTTGACATTTTCTTGCAATCAGTTACGCCGTAAGGCCAAAAACACTTATTTCATCCCTAATGCCAAACGAAACCAAAAAACAGAGAGAGGAGTTCTGAATACATAATAACTTCATCCCCTGAAGAAACGTTATTGTGCTTTTATTGCGTTTTTCATTTCACATTTATACTCATTCATTTTACGATTTATACTCTCTCTCTGTAATATATATATATATATATATATATATATATATATATATAGTTATATATTTTTTAAACCATTAAAAGTCAAATAACATTTTCATCATATACACCTATTAAATCATCTTTTAAAATTAAATATAATAAACTCTATATCTAAATATTATTCACACAATGAAATACAGAAACCTAATAATATTAAAAACTATTGCTATGAAAAAGCCAATCCAGATATGGAATTCCAACAATCAAATGCCAATCGACCTCAGGAATCGATTATGTCACATTATGTCGAAATTTATAGACGCCAACCTTCTGTGAGGGCCAATTGTTGGAAAAAATAACAATATAGGAGTAAATATCCAAAATATATTAAGAAAAGAGCGAGAAAATTAACTAAATGCTTACTGCTTCAAAGTCATAGCAAAAATTACCAAAAGCTAAGTACGAATTACAGTTCCGCATTTATTGTGAAAATATTATAACTAAAATAAATTATATATAATATATTAAATCATCATTAATAATTAATCCTCAGATTTATATTTTTTAAGAATATTATATTAACCTATTTTAATTTGATATTAACATTTAAATTATGATGTAATACTACATATTATCAACTGCAAACTATTTCTAATAATAGTGGCGTCATCTACTAATGTTAAGATGTACTAAAACTCACTGAAATAAAAGGATATGAATATTCAAATTAATCAGTTGTAATGTACTATTCTTTTAAATGTGTTAATAATTTTTGGTTGATATAAGCAAGCATGAAATTAATAGGAAATCTATATATCATGGCATTTTCAATAAATGTATCGATATAGGATCTCTGTTTTTCACTATCTGTGATTAAAATTTTGCATCGATGTAAATAGTTCAGGATGATGTTTCGAATGATTTGAATACTTATATTGCTATTCCAGAATGGTAGTCTATTTATATTAAACATAAAAGTGTTTCTTTTATCAAAAATTTCCGTATTTAGTTTATTGTTAACAATTTTGATCTCAAGATCTTTGATCAAGAAAATCTGCAGAAGAAATACCTTCATTTGTTTTAATTAAAGTTAAATACTCCGGATAAAATTCAGTAGTTGGAGTATACCCTTCTTCTCTTGAACAAATAATTAAATCATCAATAAATCTGTACATTATAAAAGAATTGTAATTAATTTTTTTTTCATAATAATGCAAGTACAAGTTAGCAAGAACATTACTTGCTAGTCTACCTTGTGGAATACCTTTAATTTGTTGGTATAATTTATTGTCAAAGCTATTATAATTTTGTTTTAATATAACTTCTATTAGTGCTTTATATTTTTTGAAATCAATCATTTTATATACACTAAAATCTTCATAAATCTTTAATAAAATTTTCATCAAATCTTTGATATCTATTCTATTGAATAAATCCTGAAAAGCAAAAGTATGCACAGAGTAAATATCTATATCTTTAAGATTCTTTATAATTTCAAAGCTATTATTAATAATCACCGTATTATTCTGTTCTTTTAATTTTTATATAATCTCTTGCAAATATTTTTGTAAAAATCTACCTATTTTCTTTATATAGCTATAACTACCATTCGTTACACTTCTGAATTTGGTAGGGTTTTTATGAAATTTTGGTGTAAGAAAAATGTGGGATAGTTAACTTTCTCACAATAAATATTTAATCTCCTATGAAAAGCTTGATTTCTATTGTCTATTTCTTTAATACTATAATTAGTTTCAATATATGCATCATTACTAAGAATATGTTCTTTTAGCATTTTACAGTAAAAATATTTAAATACGATAGCATAATTGTTAGGTACTTTGTCAAAATATACAATAACAAATTCCCTCTACAGTTCCTCTATATGTGTTTTTATATCCTTGTATCTTGTCTCATCAGTTGTTCTAAAATTTTATCCACACAATTCATTCAACACTCTATATTTATACTCCTCAAGAGCTTCTAAAGGCATACTATATTTAGTAGCCACTTTTAATATGAAGTTCTTTAAATCTTTTCTAAGTAGTGTTTTAATACTCCCATTACTATTAGATATAATCATTCTATGTTTAGTTCCCCTTTTCATAAGTTATCTTAATATATATATATATATATATATATAATTTTTTTACATTTTGCAACAGTTCGTATTAGATGTGCATGTGCATTCACTTAAACGCAGAACAGAGAATACCTCGTCAAATTCTGCTGGTCTTACCTCTTTATTTAAAAATTTAATTTCCGATTTGGAATTTCAGTCAATCCTATTAAAATATGAGACCTAGAGCTTATACGTTCATATTAATGTAACTCCCATCCCACTTACTAATTTAACCATTATTCGTTAAATCCAGGAATCAAACTCTACCAACAATCAAAATGAAGCAAATTTTTCAATCAATTTTGTGTAATTTAAACTGCATAATTATATTTTTTGAAAGATTGATTTAAATTTAAAAGTAACAGATGGCTATTTAAGATAAATTTAAGATTTGAAATATCATTTTGTAATGACTAATATTTGCATAAAACTAATTCTTCCAAATTGCCTTCATTCATAATGAGCAATATGTATTCATACGGCTAAGGACAATCGAAACAGCCGGAATCGATTCCGAAATTTAAATAAATTTTTAATAAATGAGAAGGAACGAAATTGTCATTGAAATAAATGAGAATGTGTGACAATATCCATTTCAACGGCTCTAAAGCATCGATCTCAATAAGGTTGACTCAGAATTTTAATTAGCGACGATTTCAAAACTCCTGTGAAACTAAGCGTAAATCAGCAATTTAAGTTCCTATGATTCCTGATAAGTCAATTAATCGAAAAATTGCTTTGAAGATTGTTTTAAAAATGAAGGTGGCGTATAAAATAAAGTTAAACTCCCTTTGTAGAAATTTAACACTTTGCTCCATTTCGGAATTGACAAATCGGTTATAGTGCCAAAAGTTTTAACAAGAGCTGGTGATGCGTTCAGGTTTACAAATTTTTTCGCCTTTCTTTCATTTGTTAAAAAATAGTAACATGCATCACGTTAAAATATTATTTCTAATTGTATATATCGTAATTTTCCTTGTAAATTCTAAAGTTTGATATGGGAAAAATTACGATATTTTTATTATAATAAATAAAGTTCTTTTGTTTTCTGTTTACTTACATATCAACTATATATATAAAACTCTCTGATACATGGCACAGAAAAGAGATTAATTTCAATTTTGCCGATGACAACGACTGGTTTGTTTGCAAAACAAATCCGGTGGCCTCCGCCATGTTAAGCATAACTTCACAGCCATAGCCTGAAACTATATTCGTTCCGGTGTGAAATAACTTTTTATTGAAAAGACAACGGATTTAAGATTAAGAATTCACAATATAATGAAATTTTGAATGAAATTATTCAAAAGAGATCAGTTAGAAATGAAGCATATGGGTTTAGGTGAGCCAGAAGACCGTTTATATATAGATCAACGTCAGAATAGTTTAAGTCAGTGAAGATAAAATCGTTTCAGTTCATAATTTCATCATGAAGCTCAATATTGCAAACATTGTACATTGGCCACTTTTCTGTTATGCGCACACCACTTGGCGCCTTATTTTTGTCTTGATGAATTTGCTTGGAGTTGTGAATCGCCAGTTTGTCTCTAGTAGCGACGGAGAAATCTTGGTATTGGTATAATCGGGCGCAAATGCTCTGCGCGGGATCAGCTGGTTGAGTAATAAATATTCATTTTCAGGATTTTTGCTTCATGAATAATCATCTAATGCCTTTCATCTGAGGGTCTAATCTCTCTCATATAGCTTAGTTCTGTTGTTGAACTGTGATACGCACTTATTACTGTTTTTGATGTTTTTGTCTTCTGCATGTTAATGAATGTATAGTACAAAGTGAAAACCCTTAACTCAAAATGGAGTAGCATCCGGTTTCAAGGCTCATGCATTTACACGTAAATTATACGATATGTTTTTATTATCTGGTCTTATACTGTTTTTATTATTTGGTCTTATTCTATATTTAATTTTTGATCTTATACTATTTTTATTATTTGGTCTCATACTATTTTTAATTTTTCGTCTTATACTATTTTTATTATTTTATCTTATACTATTTTTAATTTTTGGTCTTATACTATTTTTATCATTTGGTCTTATACTATTTTTAATTTTTGGTCTTATACTATTTTTATTATTTGGTCTTATACTATATTTTTACTTGGTCTTGTATTATTATTTTTGTATTTTTGATTTTTGTTTCTATATTTCCAATTGCTTCTTTTGCAATTTACTAGTTTAATTTATTTAAACTTCTTTTGCGAATATTTTATATTTCGAATTAAGAAATGTATGTTTGATAATGCCTCGTGCCTTAATTCTTCCACTGTGCCTTTGGCTCACTCTTTTAACCTAATAAAAAGATAGAATTTTTAGTAATATATAAGTGAGAATAATGTTTGTAAAGAAAGTAGGAAACAATATATTCGTGCTCTATTATATGTTAATCCTTGACTAACAATATATTAATCCTTGAGTATATTATAATTCATTTCATATAGAACTTCACCTGAAGAAAGTTTTTCAACCATCAATATATATATACTATATATTCAATAATTGCATTAAAAGAACCATAAATGCATAAATCTATTCTTTTTGCGTTTGCACGGTTAGCTAATAAAATTGGAAAACAAAAGAAAACACAAGTTCCTTAAGAGTAAGAAGTAATACATTATTATTAGTCTGACGACTAATGTAAATTTCGTATAACATCTATCAAGAAAAAAACGAGACTTTGCTTTAAAATATTTTCAGAGACTTCACATGATGTTCCATGCATTTTACTGCTGAATACAACCTTAGTGAAAGAGAATTCGCTTTGCACCATATGCCAGAGTGGATACGGTGTATTTTAGCGTTGGGAGTACGATATCCATTTCTCTTCGCATGAAATTGGAAAATCATAGACTCTGAGTTAAAACACAGATTTCTCTTTTCGATTTGCATTTTCTTCTGCTGGAGATATAAAGCATTTTAATGTTATTCATGTTCAATCTTATATTCCAAAAAAGGAATAGTTATGATATGAAAGAAGGTGATAAATCATTTTATTCTGGCGAAATTGCGCCATAGGTGATGCCGATTAAATACTTCAAGATATGTCCTTGGGAAGTGCAGTGGCGCATAATATTTCCGGCTTCCGTTAGCTATATTTTCGGAGGCATGCATGCAATCTGAACCGAAAAAAGTAACATCAAGCGTTACTGTGGGATATTTACTATGTATACGTTTTAGAATATTTTATTTATATGCATTCATATACATTTTTATTTATACATATATATAACTAGAACTAGGCAGCCAAAAACCCCATATCTCACAGTGCCCAATTGGGCACATGCACAGTTCAACTTTTTCTCACGTTTTTATACGGGTTGTAGGCATATAAGTTAAAGAATCTAAAATTCAAAAAAATATTTTTTTGGGGGGGAGAGAGTGAGTTCATCCTGGTAAGTACAATATTTCTGCCTCAACATCTATTTGCATATGCCTGAAAAATGCGCACTACTTATGAAATAATTACTTGTAAGTTTAATTTCTCTGAATTTCCGAAATGATAAATTGAGATACAGATTTTCATTATCAGGTGAAGTGATTAATTTCCGTATTTTGTAAAACAATTTTTTTATTATCTGATAACCATTTTGATAAGATCTGAGTTTCTTAAAGTTGTATTTAAAATAGGAATGAATTTAGGCCCTTTATTTATATCACATATTTTCTCTCATGTAAAAGATTTCTTTTTACAGGAAAAAAATAATTTTATATCAATAAATATGGTTATACGCTTTTAATTTCTCTCTTAAAAGAGTACAGAAACTGAATCGTGTAGATTACCACTCGTAAGAAGGTTCTTTTTGTCTACTGAAATAATGAAAAAGAAAGTATTTTTTTTAAAGTAGATAATAATTTCAGGGATTTTCATATAGAATTATGAACTGGAAATAGAAAACAAATAAAGATCAAAATTTCATATTTCTTTTTTCTAATGTTTTTTATTTATTTTTATTTTACATTTATATTTTACGGTTTTTATGTACTTACGACAGATGCAAAGTAAAGGTGATTCTTGATTATTACTAGTTGATTTAAAATCATAGATGACGTAACTGTATGTAGTAATACATTTATTAAAAAATTTCAATTTTATTTCTCAGAATCTTAGAACTCGTACATGGCAAATTTTTTCAAACTAAAAATAAATTGTGACTCAAAATCATTTAATACCTATCTAGACTAACTCATTGAATGATTGTTCCTCAACAAAGTTATTTGCACTACTAAATTCGTTAGATTAAATTTAATTTTATGAATTTATTTTGATTTTGAACCATTTGAATTTGGAATTCATAATTAATAGAAATCATTTAATAAAGCAGAATATATGGTTTTGATGAATGAATTAATGAAAAAATAAAAATACGAAAAGTTTTAAGTATATTCGAATATCAGAGGAATTTTGAAAAGTGTTATATACTCGTAACCTTTACGGAATAAAAATAGCTTCATTAATACAGTTTCGCAAAATATCATGTTTTCTACCTCGCAGGAAGAAAGAAAGATGGGAAAAAATTTGTTATTCATTTATATAAAAACATATTAACATAAACTTATAAAATATGTTGGATTTTTCCCTTTCTTAAAAGAATTGACAATTTTTTTTTCAATTTATTGTTTCTACAGTGCACAAAATATTTGTAGGCACATTATAAATTTTAAAATCTAAGAAAATAAACAACTCTGATTTTTCATGTTGCTTCAGATGCAATTGAGTTTTAAGATGGAAACTACTTTTTAGCAAGAATTTATAATATTTAACTCCATGCCAAAACTTGAATAATTTTTGTATTGTAATTAAAGCTACAGCTTATGACTCTTATAGTAATTATTCCTTTATAAATTGTAGAACAATGTTCAAAAAACATTTGGTATCCAAATTTTTTCTTCTTTGCTCCCGTATCATATTTTGCTAATAATTCCAAAATGAGAGATCCTGGTAAGCTAATACTTAGCTATCAAATTTCATATTATTAGTATCTTTTCTCATGGGAATGACATCTGAGTGAAAGAAGATAAACCAGTCATTTAACAAAAAGTTATTCGTCTTTACTTCTTCTAATTATGTTTCAAATATTGTAAGTGTAATAAAACACATCATGTTATTTGAACATTTCCGCA
>BGPR01000425.1:125628-193972 GCA_013235015.1 Araneus ventricosus | reverse complement strand
ATTGAGTTTTAAGATGGAAACTACTTTTTAGCAAGAATTTATAATATTTAACTCCATGCCAAAACTTGAATAATTTTTGTATTGTAATTAAAGCTACAGCTTATGACTCTTATAGTAATTATTCCTTTATAAATTGTAGAACAATGTTCAAAAAACATTTGGTATCCAAATTTTTGCTTCTCTGCTCTCAGTATCATATTTTGCTAGTAATTCCAAAATGAGAGATCCTGGTAAGCTAATACTTAGCTATCAAATTTCATATTATTAGTATCTTTTCTCATGGGAATGACATCTGAGTGAAAGAAGATAAACCAGTCATTTAACAAAAAGTTATTCGTCTTTACTTCTTCTAATTATGTTTCAAATATTGTAAGTGTAATAAAACACATCATGTTATTTGAACATTTCCGCAAAGATAAAGTTCTAAAACATCGAGGTATGTTTAATGAAAGAAAATCAGAATGGTTACATTTAGTTCATTTAAAAAAATAAATGACTATTTTCTTTCATTTAAATTTTCTAGAATACCGATGCAATATCTTAGGAAGAGAATATTTTGTGTCAACATAATCGCTTTTCATGCATGTATATTTTTTTTACATTATTCATATTCGAAACCAAATTGCTTTTTTTCAGTCGACTGCATTTGCAAATATGCTCATTAAAAGAAGCTTTATAAAACATGTTTTTTCTTCATAAAAATGTTAATAAACAACCAGAAATATGATGCGAAACTTTTAAATACCTTCGTGTTAGAAAATATTGCTTTTGATTTAAATGTAACTTTTAGGTTGTTTTCTGCAAGTTTAAATTTTTCTCCCCATTTTCTGTGATTAATGAGTAAAAAGATCTATGATTAAAAAGATAAAAACCGGAACCATGAGATATTATTGGAAGACTGTATTTTTCCCCTGAAGATTCATTCATAAAGCCGTTTAATGACGGGCCATATTTAAATAACAAATTCTAAATAGATTTAGATGATATACACTAATTTTCAGGAATCTATATATGGCAGCACAAAATGTATTTTACTTTCAAAGAAAAGCTGTAATTTAATCTCAAATATGAAGAAAAGAGATATTATAATATTTTATTTTACAAATGCTTTTTAGTCTGAAAAGAACAGGATAGGAACCTTTTTTCAAACAATGAGCATTGCATTTAACTTACAGAATAAGCCAATATGTCTTAAGAAAGTTAAAATTTACGATTCATTAGACAACAGAAATAGTTTTATTAAGTCAATTTCGATTTTTGAAAAAAGTTGTGAAAAATGTATGAAAAAATTATAAGAAACTTACTACCACGTTTGGTTAAAATCACATTAGTTTCAAAATAATTCAGAGTGGTTAATAATTTCCAAAATCTAATATAATAATTCGATTTCGATGATTATGGAAATGAATCAGTATTTAACAGTGTATAAACAATATTAAATTTGTGCACTAGATAAAAAACTAAATTCTCTAGGATATGAGAATTTCCATCATCATCAATTTTGATCCTGTGTCCCTTCCGTTCATTTTAATATTAGTTGCCCTTTACCTTTGCAAATAAACTGGTGGCGAATTTTAATTTTCACACAAGATAAAAGCTTACTAAATATACGACTTCTACCAACATTGTATGAATAATTGAAGAACAACAGCCTGAAAACAGGACAAAATTTCTGTCCGGAAAAAAATGTAGATGGTATGTTTCTATCAGAACCTTTACTGACGGGGAAGAGGAATTCATCACATTTAGTTTCCATATAAGCATTATTATTATTATAATTTATTATTATTTTTAAAATTATAGTAAATAATAATTATTATTTTTCGCAATTATCAAACCGAATATTCTCAGTCAATGAAAAAGAAAACTTGGAATCAGTCATGCAGAAAGAGTTGCATGACTCAAAATCATATAAATATCACTTTAATTTATAAGAAATATCGAAATCAACTGTGGACAGTTTTTTGTAAAATTCTGATAACATAAAAAAAGTTATCATGAGGAAATTTTAGCAAGGTAATGAAAGTTTCTACAGGCCCAAAACTATTCTTTTCTACATATGTTACTTAAAAATTGTTTTCAAGCAATGGTTAATTAGATGAAACTCTTTTACAATGGAGAATCATTTTGATGAATCCTTGAAGAATACATTGATATTAATATTTTTGTCTTGGATTGCCTGAAGCTGCACGGATCACAATTTTGTTTCCTTATCTGCTAAAATATTCAATGGACTGGTAGAATTCTAACTGTTGCAAATGTTTCTGTTGAAGTTTGTGATTTATCTGGAACTTTTAAAACAGATTTTGACATAACCCTGCAGCAAGTCTCAGTTAATTGTCCTTATGGTTTTCTTTCTGTCTTCTTCTAGTTTTGCCTTTCTTTCATTAAAGTTAAAAGCCATAACAATTGTTAAAATTCCTTTGATATTTCCTTTCAATGAGGCATTGCATTAAAACATTTTGTTAGAATTTGGACTTGTTAAATTTCTGATGCAAATGTATAAGTTTCTCTATGTTAATTTATACACAAATATGATATTTATCATTGTTTTAAAGAAAAGCTCTTCAATGAATTGTGAAACAGTATTAAAATGATCAAATTAGCACGCTTTGCTTTACAAATATAATACAAAATATATTTGATATACAAGTTTTCATTTCCGGCAATAAATTTTTATTAATGATAGCAAGAGTTCGGAATATAAAGGATTTGACAAACATTTTTAACATGAATAAATGTCCTTTGAAATTAAGGTATCCGACTGGTTTAAATCGTCGTTTTTGATGAAATTATCAAAAAAAATTTTATGACTTAATTTTGTAGCCTGTTTAACCAGCTTTCTAAAACTGTCTCACTTTTTACTCTACGTGAATTACAAATGCAGTTATAGCTGTTTTATTACCGAACTGTAAGCATTATTTTAAGTCGCATGACAACTTTAAAGGCGTTTTCTGAGAAATGATATTTTTGAGGAAAACTGTCGACTGTAACAATGATTTCTCAAAACGTTATTCAAGTATTGATATGAAATTTTCTGAGATTGTTTTCTGTAATATGCTTGATGTTTTCCTCTAAAAACTAAGGTCAATTTTAAAATCAAGTATTATTTTTTAAGTGCTTAAATATAAACGAAAAGCATTTTTTATGAAAAATTACCAGTTTAGTAATTATGTTCAGCTATATCTCAAAACCATTTTGAAGTACAAAAAACATTTTAGAGCATAACAAGGATAACTGACATAAAAATGTACTCCTGCAAGGATTTATGCATATTTAGAATATGATTTTGTCTATGACTGTTAGCGTAAGGCAAATATTTCTATCATTTTTCTTCAAATTTCTCAGTTTTTTTAAAAAAATATTATTTTGAAAGCCTAATTTTACCCTATTTTCATAGTTTTAAAACATATGCAGTTGAAAAATAACATTAAAAAATATATATAAGTTATTTTTCAAAAAAATATCTCCGAACACAGTCGGATACCTTAAAGTATAAAATATGAGTTATTAGTTTAACTCCTTCTGCCTTGACAGGACAGATAAAAACGAGCGGGAGTGGTCTCCCCTAAACTTTCTCGTATACTTTCTAAGTGGAGATTCGTAGTGGAGATACTTTCTCTTTGTATACTTCGGATACGAGAAAGTAAAACACAAAAACAAACAAACCTGAAATCAAATATCTGTTGCCACGTTTCAAAAAAATATTCCTTTGAAGCAGGCGCGATAAAATAGGCAATGCAATGAATACTAAAGCGAAAATTCTGCTTTGGAATTGAATTCCCAAGAAAACAATTTATACTACCACAACCGTAACAATTGGAAAAGTGCGTGAATAAAAGATTTGCTGAAATAATGAGATCGGTTTGATTTACAACAATAAAAAATTTGTTAACAATTGATGCTTGAAAACGTTATTTATTGTTGTAAATAAAATTTACAACAATAACAGATTGCTACCAATACGCATGCGCATGAGAATCGGATTAAAAGAAATTGAATATGCAATTTGAACGCCTCTTTTTGACTGATTTGGCCCAAACTTTTATACGGACCTACATTCATAACGATAAAACTGTGTACCAAATTTTATCCATTTAGCTATTCAAGTTTCTGAGTTATAGCGTTCACATGACCGCGGGCATACCAAATTTCATCCCCGTAGCTTTAATAGTTTTCGAATTATCGTGTTCACAGACAGACACACACACAGACAGACATACAGACATAATTGTGTTTTTCGGACTCAGGGTGGTCTAAAACGTGGAGATTCATCAAAATCTCGAGTTCGAATTTTTTGACGATTATAATACTTTCTCTTTGTATACTTCGTATACGAGAAAGTTAAAATCAGTGAATTCTTAAATGTGCTATACTATATATTAGTAACATAAATTGGAAATATAATAATTTTTGTTAATTAGCAAACTAATTAAAAAATGTAATAACAGATCACCGGGCAATTAAATAACAAGAAAAAATTTAAAAGTCCAATTTACAATTTTTTTGTATGTAACGATTGCAAACAATTTCTTTGAGCATAAAAGTATCAAAATTCTTCACATTTCTCACAAAAAGATGTAGTTTAGAAAGTGCAACCTTCCAATTTGCATCTTTATTGCTTTGAATTTCTTTCAATCATGTGCTTTATCACATGAAATCTCTCGTCATTGCAAGGTCTGACAGAGGGATTTAACTTTTTCTTTGGAGGATGTACAACACGGCTATTACCTGAGGGACGTCCGGGTTCGGTAGGGGTTGCTGACTAATTTGAAAATGAGAGATCTTCTGCTATTTTAAATGTGAATTCCAGTAAATCTTTTTAATTTTTCTAAGGAATTCCAGAACAATTTGCATCTCTTTTGTACCGTGACCTAGAATTTATTATAGTTGTATTAAAATAATGAAAGATGACGAAAAGGGGTCCTTTTTTGCACCTTACAGCCGTTAGGTACAATGACATAAATAACTCATGCTTGTCCACCCTTCCCTATACCTTTACTGTAAAACTTTACAATTTCAGGTCTGAAAACTTAAACAGCGGTTTTGTCAGATTCTGTAACATATTTATCGGAAATGCCTCGTCCATCCGTCTTAAACTTTGCATAAATTTTCACGGTTAATAAATAAAGAACAACTGTAATATATCCAAAATATATAAATATATATATATAAAACACAATGTTTTTTCAGAGGAAATATCGATAACTGTAAAACAAAGCAAAAGTTTTGTACTGTAGACACTTGGTGTTCTAATAATGGAACAAGTATAAAAATCCAAGTTGTCTGCTGTAAGACCTGAATTCCTATTAGTAGAGCAAATGTTTGATTCTCATTTGTAGTGGAATTTTTCATTATTTTTACGTTAAAAGTTCTGAATTAGGCATAAATAGTACGATTTATATTATGGAATTTTTCAAAAAGCAGAGAATTAAATATAATAATCTTTTTCAGGACTCAAAAAACATGCACTTGAGTTTTGACTGCAGATGTTCAGAAACCTCCATTATTTTCTCTGTTATGATTATACTACCAACTATTGAGCAGAAATAAAAGTATCTTGCTATTCTCGAAGGTATAATTAGTAAGACCTAGGATTTTGAAGTTAAAATTCTTTAAAATGTGGAATCTAGAGTAATATAAAGATGCGTCCTAATACTAACACGTCAGGCCGAAGGGTTTAAGATATTTCCATAATTTAAAATAACTTTGTTAAATGCTTCTTTATAATATTCCATTCTTTAGATTTGTTTTAAATTCGGGTGTATTGTTCAAATAATGACTTTTTAGTCTCTCTCTCTCTCTCTGTATATATATATATAACTCGAAATATAACTTATTATATATGATCACACAGAAAAAAAGTAAACACGATATATCAAGAAGCAAATCCTAAACTAAAAAGTCATTATTTGAACAATACAACCAAATTTAAATCAAAATCTAAAGAATTGAAAATATTATAAATACCATCAACAATAAATTAAGTTTAAACATTTATATGTCAACAAGTAAAAAACTCTGTTGTTATTAAAAGTATTGGAAAAGGCAATCTAAGTATATGGAGTTTTCAACAATTACTATAGCAGATTGGCTGTGGAAAAGCTTTAGCCAGGTTAAATTAATTTTGCTGTACAAACCATCCCTGTTACTAAAGTTGTTGAAAAAACAAACAGGGTAATTTACCCTAAAATGAAAGAATTTAGAAAGAAAAAACATAAACTAACCCTAACAATAAACATAACTATATAGAAAGGACTAAAATTCAAGCTAAAAATATGTAATACAGCAATATATTGCACTTTTAGATTTCACTAAAAACAATAAATATATCATTCAATAAAATATCCATACTATTCATTGAATATTCAGTGTCTCTACTTATCCTAACCAGAATTCAAAATTTTTAATATATACCGCCACTTAGCTTGACATCACAGATTGCCAAAACTAGATTTTTTTAACTATGAAACAGCATAATTGACCAAATAACATAATTAATTTTTGATATTAAAGTATTAGTAAGATGACTATATAAAAAATCTGAAAACAGTTAAAAAATTTAATACAATTATTTATCTAGATATTATATTTCAAAATTGGTAAAAATGTCTATTAAAAAGGAAAATTTCAATTTAAAAATCCTGGCGCCATCTATGTAGAAAATCTGAAACCAAACAATCAATTTCCAAATTTGCATAAAATTACACATTACAAGCAAAATATGAAAAAACATAAACCTACCCTCAAAGAAATAAAAATATTCCAATATATACCAATATGAATGTTTTATTCTAAATGACCTAAATATTTCTTATCTATATGAACTCTTAAAAACCTTTTTGGCATTCCATAATCTATTGCAAAACAATAAAAAAATTTTATGTTCTTAATTCTATTATCATTGTCTGTTACTAAATTATATAATTTTTCACTAAATTTTTGAAGACAGAAATGCTAAGATTACTGTCCCAAAAAGGAAATTTATTAATTTGAAAATTAACTGCATTTCTTTTATCATAGATATCTGTTACTATTTTATTAGTTATAATTTTTATATCTAGATCTAGAAATTCTGCTGCTAATTCATTGTCATTAGTTTTTATAAGTTTTAATTAATCCGTATAGAAGTCAATATGTGGCTTAAAGTCTATTTCTTTATTGAATAATATTAAATCATCTATATAACGGAATATTATACTATGGCTATAATTAGTAAAATATTTCTCATAGTAGTGAAGGCAAATATTTGCTAAACTATTGCTAGCTGGACTTTCTTGAGGTAATCCTTTAATTTGATGAAAATCCTATTATCAAAAAGATATAATTTTCTTTTAGAGCAAGATTAATAAGATTTTTAAAATTATTAATGTTAATATCTTTTTTAAGATCAAAATCTTTATGTATATTTACTAGGGTATTAATCAAATCTTCAATATCAATACTATTAAATAAATCCTGAAAAGCAAAAGTATGTACAATAGTTAGTTCGACATCTTTAATTACATTTAATATCTCTACTATTATTTACTATAATTGTATCTTTTTGCTTATTTAAATACTCTATCACTGTCTGTATGTATTTTTGCAGGAGTTTGCCAGATTTTGTAATATAAATATTTCAGACATTAGTAACGATTCAAAATTTAAGAGGACACTTGTAAAATTTTGTTGTTAGAAAGATGTGAGGATAATTTTTTTAATATAATAAATTCCCAGTTTTTTATGGAAGGCTTAAATTCTATTAGAAATTTCTCTTTCACCTAATTTTGTCTCAGTATAAATATCACTGTTAATAATATGATCATTAAGTATTTTTTTTTGTAATAATATTTACAAATTATAGCAAAGTTACTGGGCACTTTGTCTATATAGACAATTACAAATTCTGTTTGCAACTCTTTAATTTGTTTTTTAATATCAGGATATCTAATATAATCATTAGATTTAAAATTATAGTTAAAAAGATCTAATAAAGTTATATATATATAAATCGATGGAAACATAATCTTCATCGAAACTCCCCCAACCTTAGAAGTTTGGCGCAAAAGAAAGTAATTTGATATTTTGTAAACATCCGGACCCTACATGACGCGTTAGGTTCATTCCTTTGTCACGTCTCCTGTTGGCTGCTTCTCTCAGTTTTTGGTTTGTAAAATTATTTCTAATATTTGGTATTTCATTTAAATTCTTGGTTTATCATAATGTTCGGGGACAGTGTTAATAAGGGACAGTGTCTTTAGCTTTATGCCAGCACTGTTCACTGAAAACATTATGATTTCATTAATTTTTTTAGCGGTTCGTATAGATTTTACTTACCCTGATGAGCGTCTATACGCTTTTACAGATTAACTACAGTCTCTCCATTTTATTTCAACATTTATTGATTTTCATGACATTGATATATAATTACCGTTAAATTAATAGTCTCTCTCTCTCTCTCTTTATATATATATATATATGTGATATTTTAATTTTTTAACTTTCCTAAATAATCTTAACGACACCTCATTTTAAATACTTCTACTTTCAACATTATTAACGCACTACAACTTCCTTTGCAAATCACGAGTTTCTCAAGGGGAATTCCCTATTCTGGGTACTTAAGCGTTCTGCGCATTCATTTCTGCCCTTTTCACGCCGGCATGTAAGCTTTCAACAACAACGCGCCGCTGGGGCGTAAATTTCTGAATTCTGGTCATGGAGCTGCAAACAAATTAAGTGCTTTACCTATGAAGAATAATTCCTGATGCCTAAATAAAAGAAGATTTGGACAAATGTCGTCTCTTCCCTGATGAAAGTGGACTGCCTTTCACTTTTTTAAAGTCTGATCTTACATATATATAGACTATTAATTTAAAGGTGTTAAAATTTTTTTGTTAACATAAGCAAGCAGAACTAGGTAATATTATTTTATATTTAATTTTAATTATTGGTTCAATAGATGTATGTATATAATGAAAATGTTATTTGAGTTTTAATTGCTTGTAAAATATTTAACTATATATATATAAATATAATGTAAAATAAATAAACAATAAAAAATAAATATAAATTATAAACAAAAATAAATATATATAAAATAATAAAAAATATATAAAAAATAAATAAATAAAATAAAATATAAATTCAAATTAATAATTAATTTAATTTATAATTTTATATTTTTTTAATAAAATATATTTTTTATAAATTTAATTATTTTTTATATATTTTAATATTTTTTTATAAATTTCATGCATGTTTATGTTAATAAGAAATATTTAACACCATTAAATTAATAGTCTTTTAGATTTATTTTTGATGCGATCATATATAATGGAACTCACAAAGATATTAGTTTTTCAGTACATAGGTAGATGGCGCCACTAGAATAAGAATAAGATTGCATCATTATTCATTTTTATTTTTATGTACATTTCCAAAATAATATAGCTTATTATAAAAGGTTA
Source organism: Araneus ventricosus (assembly GCA_013235015.1). NCBI lineage: Eukaryota > Metazoa > Arthropoda > Arachnida > Araneae > Araneidae > Araneus > Araneus ventricosus. The sequence goes on along the minus strand of BGPR01000425.1, from coordinate 184,520 downwards.
AATTTAAATTTATAGTTAATTTTTTAAGGATGTTTATTATAGTATTAATAGCCCGCTTTAGAAATAAAATTTTCACTTTAAATGTGAAACTGTCTTTAGGATAACGCTCAAGTCATAACAATAATTAAGCCTATTGAATTGGTATGCTTTAAGTTATAAACTTTCTAGTTTCTAATCTTGAAAGATTTTGGAGATTTATTACCCTACTTTATTGTTTTTCCAAAAATTTGTTTCCACAGAGGGTAGGTGCCACAAATCTTGATTAATGCGACAAATCAGTTCCCAAGACCTATTGGCATTTGATTGTTTGAATTCCAATTGTGGGTTGTCTTTTTCATAGTAGTAATAGTATATAATAAAACTACTTTCTGTATTTCATTTATATGATTATTGAGAAAGTAAATCTTTATTTTATTTTAATTTTTAGATTAACATATGTGTATATTGAAAATATAACACATGTTTTGATTATATGAAATATTTAACTATATATATATATATATATATATAATCACAAAGATTAAAAACATTCGTATTCAAACAGAGAGATAGACATCAAAAATCAACACTTGAACCAAGGAAAAACTGATTCAAATAAAGGAAACATGAGGAAACAGTTACAATACGATAAAGATAAATTCTAACACTATATAAGATATGGAATAACCTTCACTTTGCCGGTGAATGCGCCAGTACATTCGTGAAGTCATGAATATTAACAAAAGAAATCACACAAAACTATTTTAGAAAAAGAGAAGAAACCAATAAAAATCGAACGCTAACGTCCAGGATACGTCATCAGAAGGGAAATCCCAGGCGAGTGTGGAAATAATAATAATCGTGTTTTCTGCACAAAATTTAGAATGAATGCTGAAAATGTTTGTTGCCCCAGAACACCGAAATATCAAGCAATAAATTCATGTGTATTGAAAGAAAACGAACGTAAAATCAATGTCAAAAAACCAATGTTTAAAGCTAATTGATTTAAAACAAAATTAATTAATTTAATTGTTAATTGATTTAAGACAAAAATGGAGAAAAAAATGATTAATTATCTGTACTCACCCAAAATTCATGCATGCCGTGTGCATCAAAGTCCCACGCTTATTATGTAGTTTTATTTTGGGTGAGTACTGAGAATTTATCTTTTTTTCATGGTTTGTGAATGGAATGAAGTGAATTTTTTGCAGGAATAGGTTTCGAAGACAGCACTATTCACCTGACCACAGTAGTCCTAAACCGAAATTAATTATTTCAAGACATTTTAAGTAGTCTTTATTAAGAAGTCTATTTTATCTTCCAAACGTCAGAAAATGAGAAGTACGAAATGAAGAATAAACAGCGGTTTGTTTGCAGAATTCTCTTGAAAACTGAATGAAATATTTTTTGAATCCATATTTCTGATGCATAACATTTTTATGACGGAGATAATATCATCTATTATTCAAAATTCAGTAATGAACGCAAAATGAATCTTCTCATTTCCAAAATCCATAAATATGCCGCTTTTTTGTCAAATAATTAATGTAGGATACTTCCTTTTATTTTCGGTTCAAACTTCAGAATAGAGCTGCGTGTTGTGTCCACCTGTTTGCGTCAAGACTTTGTTTCAAATTGAAGTTAAATTATTGGCATAGTGTTATTGAAGCTTAAAGTGATCATAGAAAAATATGTATTCCATGACATTATTTTTGTCTTGTTGCTAATGAGATGAATATCTCATAGTGTTAATGTTACACTGTATAGATGCGTGATGCGTTTACAAATGAAACATCATGTTCAAACAGGCTTACATACATCGCAGTATATATATTCAGAATCTTTTATTTATTTGCTTTTCTTCTCAAGTGATGTCGAAAAATTAAAAAAGATAAATTTTCTTCGTTAAATAAATGTCATATATATCTATATTTACAACAAAGCTCGAAATTCATTTCATTCAATTTTTTTACAACCGTTCATACGAGTCAAACAAATTTACTAATATAATAGCCCAGATCTGTGTCTCGGTAATGCTCTGACGTCACCAACAATAAATCTCACGCCATAGTACTGCGAGAGTTAAGCAGCATTATTTCATTGTTAGAGCACCTAAATTTCAGTAATTTTAAATTCAAAAGAGTAATTTTCGTTCTTATTTCAAATTTAATAGCTTTAAAATAGTGAAATAAAATTTGCTATCCATTGATATAAAATTGATCTCGCTATGTTCAATAGTTCCCGAGAAATTTTAAATTATATCATTTATTTCAAATTAATTTCCGTTTTTTAATAGAAAGTAGTAAATTGCATCAATGGTATATCATGGGGGTGATATAGTTTAGACGCCACGATGCATCTGATTATTTATTTCAATCGTGATGATATAATTTGATAATATTATTTGGCAACTTTTGACAAGTAGAGAAGTGCTTTGTTTTGATTAGAATTTTAAAAAAGAATTCCTTTCAAATTTTAACTTTTGACTTATATTTGCCAAGCTGAGAATTTCAAGGTTATTGAATTATGATAAAATTGTTAAGCAACGAAAAATAATTCACACGGAATGTTGTTTACCGGGGGGGGCTTGAATAAAGAAATATGTAAATAAAAGAAGTATTTCCTATCATAAAACATATGTTTATTTGTTTTCAATCAATGTTAAACATTTCTCTTGCATGCATATCTATTTGAACACCTCAAATTTAACGGGATATCTCTCAAATGAAGTGGGAATTTGCACCCGTCATACTATGACTGGTGATTTTCTAGTTTTATATTAATTACCCAACTCTTTCAATAAAAATAATGACAGCTGCAGTTATGCTTAAAGGGCGTGCAAATAGAAATTCTGGTGTGCTAAAGTATCCTTCTAGTATTGTTAGAGATAAAATAGGTTACGTGTTGGAAAAAATATACATATTTCTTATGTCATAGTTTGTAAAAATTGGAGGGCTGATTGATTGAATAAAGACTTCACTCCTAGATCTTAAAAAAGAATTATACCTCTACCTGTTCTTCCCAGAGACGTTGATACATGTTAATGTCATGCGTCTTTTTATTAGAACGGTTTCAGACGCAATAGGCGATGTGGAATCTTCCAAACGGTTAGTTGTGAAATATCCATTTGAATATCTTGATATGTTAATTTCTATGCGATACAATCTCGAACTCTATCTATAACATCTTGTAAATCGCTTGGACTTCCAGGTCTCTATCTTTCACACCAACAACCATTATCGTTGAGATGGCTACTTATTACATCAAGGAAGCAAATAATTTAATTTTGAATTGCACTTAACTTTATTTCTTATATAATCAAATCGGCGATTTATTTCATACTTTGACGGTTTGTCATTTGGCATTCTATAGAATGCCTAGGAAATGTGTGAAATATAAATCGTTCCATACATTGCCGGTTAGTTTTAGGCATTATATACAATGCCGGATTTCAAACTTTGCCGGTAACAAATATATCAATTTAAATCCTGTTGATTAATTTGTAATTGGCTATAATAATGGTTTAATTCTGATAAAATGTCTTCTATTTCTGTTTCAACCAAATAAATTATAAATAACAAATATAGTTTTATTAAAACCTGTACCTTAGAAATCTGAAAGATTTCCCCAGTTATGATAATGTTCTCGTCTATAACTTGGGATACATTAACTAGTATTGGTATCATGCATGCTTTAGACATCCTTCCATTATGATTCCCAATTTATGAGCTAGACAGAGAGACATAAATACCCAAAGGGGAATAAGTTGCTGAATTATGTCTATCAAGATATGTATCGATCAATCATACAGTATTGCTATGAATGGATTGCGAAATATGGTAAACAAAATGTTTCGCAAATTCATAAGCATTAGATTTTTACTATATTTATTTAACGAGTATTTTAAAGTTTTTTACCTAAATTAGGACGTTTTTATAATAAGTAGAAATTTGTGTCATAAAAATATAAGAACTTTACATAAAATGGCCAAAATGAAATGTTTAATAATTTAAAGATTTATTAATTAATAATGTGCTGTGAATAATTTTGATTCTGGTAACTTTGAGAACAAAGAATTGTAAATCGAAGAGTAAATTAAATAAAACTGTGGCGACTTCTGTTATCCAAAGAAAGTCGTCTTGATTAAATCCGAGAAATAATATTAAGATATAATTTTTTTTTGCTAAAAGAAATTGTAAATTATAGAGTGTTTGAAGCGCTTAATCATAAATAGATTTTTATGAAATTATACTATTTAATGACTAAGCAACAAATTTTTGAAAACTAGTTAATCCAAAGTTACTATCAAACAACTTCTTAAGCTGTCTGAAAAATGTAAAACACATTCTACTAATGAACGAATTAACCTTCACTTTAAATGAAATGGTTAATAATAAAATAATAATAATATTATAAAAAATATTTGGAACTAGTTATTAGCGTAATATACATGCTGATGTTAGATAACAGGTAGTGCAAATGAGTAAATTATAAATCTTTTTAAATTTTAACTAATCTATTATTATAATGCAAGTACAGTAGAACATCGATTATCCGAAACTAATTTTACCTTCGTTTAACCGAAGTCGATTTCTTTAATTTTTTTGGTAAATAAACAATATCGCTTTAATGTCACCTTCCACGGCAGCTATTCCTACTGCAGGCAGTGCCGACATGCTGATAACTTATCTCTTTCCCCCCCCCCATACAATCCCTGTCCAAAATTCCATTCTATAGTCCCCCTTTTACGGAAATTCCATTCCTCTCCAAGATCATCTTCCTTTCTATTGGCAACTTTCTGTCCGACTCAGAAGCGTTGGCTTTACCGAATCGTAGAACATTTATTTATGCCATGGAGCCCACTAAACGAAAACGCGCTTTATTAACAGTGAAACATAAGTTCCAAATTGTGAGCAGAATTGAAGCAGATGAGACTTTAACCAAATAATCAAAAGAATTTAGTATTGGAGTATTAAAAGTCGGGAATATGAGACGTGATTCTGAAAAAACCCTGAAACCCTGGCGAACTGCAAAATCGGATTGTCGCCGAAGTCTTTAATATTGAATACCTCAAACACCGTTCTAGCTACAATGTGTAAAATTTACCAAAATCTTTCCATTCTACCAGCTTTCGAATGAGCCTACAATAAACAATATCAGTGTTCTATTTCAGGAGAAATTGAGTCTTCCGTTTGAAAAACATCACTGCAATCGGCGTTCGTCGAAATAGACATTTGACGAAAAGTCGGCATATAAAACGATGGTGGATAAACCATTAATGGTCATTAAACCGTTATGGATAGTTTGCCTAAAAGTGAGATGAAATTATACCATCTCGCTTGAGAATGTGCCAACACGTTTATTAGAAACATGTGCACTCCACTAATTAAGGCTAGTCATTCACGATCTATCCTCGCCAATACCAACTGTTAATGTGAGAAACCGGTCAGAATTTCTCTTGTGTTGAGCAGGAGATTGGATATTAACCATGCCCCAATATTCATAACTCCATTTAGACAGCCGTGCCATAAAAGTTGATGGAAGATACCTCAATGGTTTTTTTTGCATTTTTGAGTATTCCCTTGTGGAAGGAGCAGAAAACGTCATACTACTTTTGTTTCCATTGTATTCGTAACTTAATAAAAAAAATACTTTTCTTATTTGGCGTTAAAACATTCTTTCTAACATCTAACAGCAACAGCAGGCTGAAGGGGGATAGGAAATTAAAATCAGGAGCGACAACTGCCCCTTGCGATTTTTTTTTGACGAACGCCGATTTCATTGATGTATTACACACTAAAGGATAAATTTTTCCTGAATTAGAACACTGATATGGTTTATTGCGGGCTTATTCGAAGACAGATGGAATGAAAACGTTTTGGTAAATTTGACACATTGTAGCTAGAAAGGTGCTTGCGGTATTCAATATTAAATAATTTGGCGACAATTCGATTTTACATTTCGCCAATGTTTCGGCGCTTGTATCTCGTCTTTAAATCCAAGTATCCTGATGAAAATGGCACCATCTTATAGAACTTTCTTTGCTGTTTCAAAATATGTGCTTATTTTGGGTGTAGGTCTAGCATATACTTTTCAAATTTGGATTTATTCCCAACTTGTATCATATTCATTTTATCTGTCATAACTTGCAAACGGTTAGAGATAGGCAGGGTTGCTAGAGTGTGTTATGATCCACATTTCTTCTCTTACTACCCTCTTTCGTTAGGCAGATTAGTGAAACTGACACTGTATAAGGAATTCATTGAAGGCGAAAGAGCGGGAAAAGTATTTTTTATTGATAGATGTAGAAGTCTAACACCAGAGAATAAAATATGATTCTTGCAAAAATAGGCATTGTCAGGAAGAAAAAAATAATAATAATTAAATAAATGAAAACTGAAGATCATATGACATGAAAACTCTAATGCATGACATACGAAAAATAGTTTAATTAGAAAATGAAGCAGAAATAATTAATTTAGTTGAATAAGCAAGATAAACAGCAATGAAGTTTATATATTTACTTATAAATATATTTAAATTAAAAGTCTTATTTATTTGTAAATTGATTTTTGGATTGGTTTTTCTGGATTGAAGTACAAAAAATTTAATGACGAAAATTTGATTGGAAACCGACATTACTTTTTCAGAGATTATTGAAAGAAAAAATAACGATTGAAAAAAAAGCATGAATTACTTATATCTAAAATTACATTTCGAAATAAATTCGTATACATCTTGGAAAAATAAATTTGAATTTCCTTCAAAATTATACTATCTTTGCTGCAGGTTGTCTTTCTAGGCAACCAATTGTGTCGCTGTGGCATGTAACGATATGTTTGCTTACTTGCATCGGATAAATTTCTTAACCGGAACCTCTATTTAATAATGAATCGATACTCCAAATAAACTCTAGAATTGTCACTGATTGATGGTTACTAATTTTCTCTTCAAGCATGAATGGATTGCGAACATAAGAAAGATTGATATCTTGTTATTTTTGTCGTGATTTGTAGTTATTGGAATTCTCAAACATTTATTTCGACTTCAAGACTTCTGGCGGGTATCTCTTTTTGAAGAGATATGAATAAATATTTTATGCAATGAGTCGACTCATTTTATAAATCAATGACATAAAAATATATGGGCATTCAATAACACGAAACTCACTATTTCAATTATAGCAGAAGTGAAAAGGTATCTTAACCGAGGATTTGGGTAAGTTGTAAAAAAATAATAAGAGGCTCTCTTTTTCAAACAGCCGCTGATGTTAAAGGTGTAGGACTGCTTTACCCGCCTGACTCTTTTGCTTCTCGAAGTTTCTCTGCTTCTCTTTGTTACTCGCGATACTTTTGTTTCTTGAAGTTACTCTCAATTCTCTTTTGTTTCGCAAAGTTACTTTCAATTCTCTATTTCTTCTCTGAAATACTAATGTATGGAAAATTGGCGAAATAAAATGAAACTAAGATTACAATGTAAATTCTTTTGTTGCTTCTCCTGCTTCAACAATTCATTTCTTAACTTCTCTATATCTCGTTGGCGTTTTTTTTCTGTAAATTTACATTTGGAGGCATTATTGTATTAATTTTGTCGAAGACTAATTTTCAACTCAATCACGAAATCTCCCTCGCAAAAATATTCCAAGCGACAGCGTTAGCCAATAGTGCACGCGCATCTCATGCGTGTGACGTCACTAATTCTTGCGTATTTTTGCCAAACTTCGCGACTCAGTAGTCGCTGAACTACAATTCAATTTTTCAATTTTTTTTGTAACTTCTGTTGTTACTTTTTATCTCTAAAATAAGACATTAATTATGTTTTCAACATGTGTAATTACCAAGATATAGAGGATCTCCCGTACAACGTTTTTACCGCGTTTTGGCGTGTGAATCAAATTCGTTCCTAAAGCTACAATGGGAGAAACGTAGTCCTACGTTAAAATTTAACAGATTACCATAGCTGTCGTTTTCGTAAACAGCATTGCGTAAATGATATGTTAAACTCGTATAAAAAAGAGCAGTAAAAAGAAAAAAATCAATTGTTGCTGTAAATATGGATACATGTTATTTTTTCTGCAATGGAAATTTCAACTTTCGTAATTATTCAGCATCCCGCTATAGGAAAAGCAAATCAATAAAATTCCTGAATTATTGTGCAGTAATGATTTTAAGTGAATTGAATATATTATCTCATTTTGCAAAATGTTTGCAAAAGATAATAAGTTCATTGTTTTATCGTTTCACATCAATATTTACGCAACATTTTGATCTGTAAGTTCTATACCTACAGTATAAAACTGTCACGGAAATACCCTTTTCTTTTATCAACAGCTTTTAGTTTGACATATCTAGCTAAGGGTATTGAATTAAATAAACGATAAATATTTTAATATATAAATTTATACATATAATATATAAATATTTAAAAGATAATATGTATAAATTTACAGTAAAATTGTAAAAATAAAATTAATAAATTATATATTAATTTAATCATTAGCTTTAAAAATATTAAATCCGTATTACTTGGGTTCTCATTGCAGCTAAATCTTATTTTCTGTTAGTGTGCATATAGCCATATAAAGTAATAGTCTCTCCCATTTTGAAAAATTCTACCAAAACTTCATCCATTAAAATTCTATTTCTCACAGGAAAACTATTGCAGGAAGATTGTAATATAAATTAAAACATTTGTCGCCGCTACTAAGGAATATTACCAAATGAAACATATCCATAGAAGCATTCATATTATCATGATAATATTTTTATGCTGGCATACTTTCTGTAAACTGTATAATGAGTGATACAAAATCGTTCTAAAGGTTCTGCAAGGCAGTCATTTGTTCCTAGAACTTTTAAATTTGGCAAGCAATTACATATTGAGTAATAGGGGGTCAATAAGAAAGAGTATTTAAAAGTTGTAATTAGATTTATAATTAATTAATCATTAATTTCTTATCATATTTTTGCATAAACAACTTAAGCAACTTTGAAATTTTAAATAATTAGAATTTAGGTGATACCAGTTTTATTTCTGAGCAATTTTCTTCTTTAATTTTAATAAATTCTTCATAATAGCTTTTAAGCACAATTTCTAACGAAATTTTGTTTGTTGTAATGAAATACAATGCAATTTTAATGTTTCTTCAGATTTATCATTCAAGTTTTTTTTCACAATGTTAATATCATGAGTATATTACTTTCTTTGGACATTAAATTCAAAGCAGAATATTCAATTTGCCTTTAAATAACATAATAATGTTTCAGGATGGCATTATTTCTGTAAATTGAGTGAGGTTAAAATCTTTTAGAAAGGAATACAACGCCTGACTCAATTAAGACAGGTAAGACAGTTGAATCAAATATAAAACAATATTATGATACGATGCTTCGGGCTAGGGGTTTCAATCATTATTTCATAATTTTTACTTTCTTGTATACGAAGTATACAAAGAGAAAGCATTGTAATCGTTAGAGAATTCGAACTCGATATTTTGACGAATCTTCACATTTTAGACCTTCCTTAGTCCGGAAAATACAATTTTATAATCATGTTTGTCTGTGTGCCTCTATGTGTATCTGTGAACATGATAACTTGAAAACTATTAGAGCTACAGTGATGAGATTGGGTATGTCATCTTGACACGTAATTGGAAAGTTTCTATCAAATTTTGGACAAATTCCGTCTACGGGAAGTCTGTGTGTCTGTGCGTGTATATGTGAACACTATAACTCAAAAACTTGAATAACTATATAGATACAATTTGGTACACAATTTTATCTTCAGGAATGTAGGTTCGTATAAAAGTTTGGATCAAGTCCGTCGAAGGGTTGATGGTCTGTCGGACTGCACAATCGCATATTTGTAAAAATTATATCTCCTAAACCCTTTGGCCTAGATAAATACAAATTGGTATGGCGGTTGCTAACATTCATTATAGATCTGTGCCCAAATTTCGTTTCAATAGGTTGAAACAAAAGCGTTCAAATTACATATTCATTTTTTTTTACTTGCGTACTAGAAGTAATCTCTACGCAAGTGCAAGATATTCAGGGATAGCGAACGAGGTCATTTTCTCCTGTTTTCTTTCCGCTGGCACATTCCCTCGCATTAGCGGAGCTTGCTAGATTGTGATAGAAAATAAATATTGCTAAGTTTTAATACATGCGCATCTCTTTGATTTTGATTCTTCACCTAAATATTTTACAATCGCTATAATATGCAATGAAAAACCTTCTGATAGTCATTGCATTCTGGGTTACAGTAGGTTAGAATTTTTTATTCACGCAGGGGGAGGGGAAATGACAAATTTTTGAGAAGTATAAGAGAAATGTTAGGGAAGGCCACTCCCTCTGGGTTTTTCTATTCTTCTCTAAGAAATGGTTATAAAGAGTTTTTCTTTATATGCATTACTGGTAGCTGAATCAGAAGAAAAATTCAAGAGAAGTTTAAATTTTATAGATATTTACCTCATCAAATTCTTTTTGAATGAAAATAATGTGAACGTGGATGAATAGCACCAGTTTCATTTAATAAATGAAGTGAAGGTGATATAAAACTCATACTATACGGAGATCCAATGTAGTTGTTTTCCTACAAAGAGAAGTTCGGCCTTCGGAAATTTCTGATTGATATTGAAGTGATAAATACCGACCGAGGCCAGACTTCATACGGAACAATCTTATTGCATTTCTTAAGGTCTCCGGACACCGAGAACGAATAAGTGCTCTGCAGATAAATATGTTTTCGGTATAAGACAACAAATTTTGTTATATTGTTGTTCAGTTCTATATTAATGGAATTTTATCTGAGATCAATTCATTTTATTTGCTGTATGATGTGACATAATATTTTTATAGTATTTTTTTATTTGCAATACATTCCACACAATGCTGAAATTTAGATTTCATTTATATCAACCACTTTCCTCCTTACATCAATGATTTACTCCAAAATCAAAATTATATCTGAAATGAAAATTACGAATATAATAGCCCAGATCTGACGTCACCAACAATAAAACTCGTGCCATAGCACTGCGTGACGTTAAACAACATTATTTCATTTTTAGATAACCTAATTTTCAGTAATTTTAAATTTAAAAGAGTAATTGCCGTTATAATTTCAAATTTAATAGCCCTAAGATTAGTTAGATAAAATTTTTTATCGATTGTTTTAAAATTTATCTCACTGTGATCAATAGTTCCCGAGAAATTTTAAATTATATTGAACAGATATTTCAAATTAAATTCCGTTTTATAATAGAAAGTAGTAAATCACGTCAGTGGTATATCATGCGCGTGATATAGTTTGGACGCCACGATGCATCTCATTATTTATTCCAATCTTTATGATAAAATTTGAAAATATTTTTTAGCAACGTTGACAAGCAGAGAAATGCTTTGTAAGAAGTGTAAATAATATGGAAATAAAAAAAAAAATATTTCCTGTCATAAAACATTTGTTATTTTATTTGTTTTCAATCAATGTTAAACATTTTTCTCGCATACATATCAATTTAAACACGTCAAATTTGACGGGAAATATCTCGAGTGAAGAGTCAATTTGCACCCGTAATAAAATATTTGTTTATTTTATTTCATTTCAATCAATGCTAAACATTGTTCTCGCATATATATCAATTTAAACACGTCAAATTTGACGGGAAATCGCTCGAGTGAAGAGGCAATTTGCACTCGTCATGATATGACGGGTGATTTTCTAGTCTCTTATATGATGTGAGAAGATTTTACAGACGTTAACCGATCGAATTTACACCTATTGAAAAGAAGTTTAGAGCAAGCAGATACAGAATAAACATTTTTTATGCGCAGAAGTGCCGTTTCAGAGCTCATTTTTATATATTTTTACTTACATGAACTATTACAGTAAAGCCCCGGTTAAAGGAACTCGTGTTATCCGAACTGCTTCTGAAATCTCAAAACTAAAAACACGTGCTGCACTACACGGAAATAATCATGCAGGTGAGAGCGTACTGGGTTATTATTAGCAAAGAAGTCAACGCTCGACCTAAAAATATGATTTTAACTTTAATAAATAACATAAGTGTAGCCTACAAAGAGAGTTTTGAAGTCATTTTACACTCAAAATATTTCAGAATAACTCACTGCAATTAAATACAGAATAGTAATAGGTGTTCATGGCTTAACCGAAAAAATCTTTAACCGAAACTTCTTCCCCAACCTTTCGTTCGGTTAACCGGGGTTCTATTGCATTTGGTAAAAGAGCAATTGGAATAAATATAAATGAAACATAAAGTGTATTGCGATTAAAGAATATACTTATCCAAAACATATATACAATAGTTTTGCAATAGAGTTTTAAATTATATTGTACAGAAATGTTCCACTGCAATACTTCTATAATCCAATAGCACAGTTTAATAATGGGCTAAAAAATAAATATATACGCATGAATGCCAAAAATAAAAAAGTTGCAATATAACTTATATTTTAGTTACAACTTCGCTCCATTATGAAATATCTATGAAAATGTATTCCAGATTTATTTTAATGAAATTTATAATAAAATATTTCAAGCTTTTCAAATACGTTGACGAAATTAGTTTTAAATAATAAAAAAAACTAAAACATTTCTTTCCAAGAATACCCAGATACGCGATAGGCCAATATTTTCTACATTCTGAGAATATAAATTATATGATTTATTTCCCGCAAATACCAGTGAAAGTAAATTATTTTCAAATCATAGTCGGAACTTTCAAAACCGATTTCAGAACGTTGCTACTTTCTAAGCCTGTCGTTATTTGTTCAGTCTTCATTTCAGTTTTATAGAAAATTCTAGATTTGGTGCAGAAACGCCTTCCATAATTTTGGTTATTAAGTTTTCAGAATTAAGTTTTATTTTTTATTTTTTTAGTTTCTCTCAGTTATTTCTGGATGATTTGTTATCTCAAAAAAACTGAAATTTCAAACGTAGTTGATAATGATTGTTATGGTATTTTGTAGCAACAAAAGATTAAAGAGACTTTCAATACATTTATTTTAGTAAAAGACAGTAATAACAATTTTAAATCGGTAATTGATTTTATATTGTGATGTTTCCTTCCCGCGAGCACAGTTCCCACGGGAAAGAGAATCCAATCCTTTCATGTCAGCCGCAGACCATAGAGCAGCTGCACCTGGTGATCGTTAATGAGCCGTGTGCAAAAGTAATGGCTTCACAGAGGGCCGCCACAATGCCCAGGAATCAATATCTGTCAGAGAGCGCATTAGCGGTACCCTTTCGTGTCACACTTGTATAGCCCCGGTGGTGACAAAACCCAAGAACCTTCCCCATGGTTAGATTTGACCACTGGGAAGATGGAAGGTTAGTCGTTGGTCACCCGGGAGTACGATTAGCCAGTGGAGTGAAAGGAAGGCGGATCCCCACCCTTAGAGGAAGTGAACAAAACGGAATGTTGGATAGAGAACAAAGAAGGCGGTGAAGAACCCGAATTAGGGGTCTCGAACCGAGTTTCGGGCTCCGGAGCACCGAAAAGAGCTGTGTGATCAGCTCGGATTTAAAGTCCCGAATTAATTCGGACTTTGTAAGCAACACCGAGAAATCGGCAATTTCCTGAATTCTCGGCTCATCAACTTGCGAGAACTCCTGTAGTCTCGTGGTTAGATTTCACGTTGATAGGTGGAAGCTATCCATCCTGTGGTGAATTTATTTTTTGGTGGACTATTATTGCATTGAACTGTAACTTCTAGAACTATGATCCTAAGGATTGAAACTTGTAAATAATCCATTAATCTAGACTTCTATGCAAGAATTGTTTTCTTAATTATTGCTATATCAATAAAGGTACATAGGTCAACCTAAGCCTCGCATTAATTTGGTCACACCTAGGCCAAGACACTACAATATTTTCAACGGTTATAAACTTTTCCCTATTTCAGAAAGGGAAATTGATAGAGTGAAATAAAATTTGAGCTAATCGCCATTAGTTTTAAGATAATGGGACAATAAAACCATAAATTATCCTTTCAAACTGCTGTTCTATCCTAGAAATCGGAGAGTGATTTTCTCTCCTTTCTAGTCTTTGGAAGAATACATCTTGAATGAATATCTATACTCTTTTCGACAACCTGTTGTGTTACCTATAGAGAAAAAGAATCAGAGGTGTCACTCCGCAATTTGATCAGCGTCCCCACTCGCCATCCAAGAGAACTAGCCACATCGATACCCGCCGTTTCAAACGGAACACCAAGGTCGCCGCTATTTTAGCTGTGTTGTGTTCGATGTCGATCTTAAGAACAAGTAATTTTAATACGTGTTTCCTAACTTACAATCAAAGTCGATTTAAGTTAATCAAAAATTTGTAACATTTAGTTTTACTTTCATAAATAAAATAATGAAGTTTATTTTTTTCCTGCAATAACCGTTGTCTAAAACTTCTCATCCTAATGGAATAATACTGTTGACGCAGTATGCAATGTAGGAAAAATGTATGCATTCCTGTATTTTTATAAATTTATATTGCGTCTTAATAATATGACCTGGGAATAAAAACAACCTTAATAACTATCAATCTTTCTTTGATTATTGCTGTGAAAATTTTTATTGTTGACTTTTATAATAATTTTCGCGAGCTATAATTCTTTTATCAGTCAAGTTGAAATTATATTGTTATGTTAATATAAATACCACAGTAATTACAAATTATGTACTTAATAATACATTCATAACTATATTGTAGAAATTAAGATAAAGTTTTCTGGCATCTTCAGATTATTTTGCCTTTCAGTTGTTTTGTGTTATGGAATTTTACAACATGAAAATTGTTATTCTTTGTGCTGAAAGTTAAAGTAATTTTGGGTTGTGTATTAAGTATACTTAGTTATATCCAACACAAATCTTTCTAATTTAAAAACGGTCTGTTGTGAAATGCTATTAGATGTAAGATCTGATTAAGAATCTCTGTGGTCTAATTAATGTTACTCTATTTTATTATTATAATATTATAGGGTAGATGCTACAGTTTTAGCCACATTAAGAGAAAATTTGAATTGGAATTTTCACAGTGGATGACTTGCTAAAGCTTTTTAAATCATACTTACACTATTCTTTAGTAAATTTTCTTGCCTTTCTGTTAATTATAAAATCTTTCTTTGGAAAAATTTATATTTTGTGTTATGAATACTTAATTTATCCCAATTTGTACCAGTTTTGGCCACCTTGCATCTGTTTTGGCCACTTCTATGCACCAGTTTTGGCCACATTAATATCAGACTATATAACAGGCAACAATGAATTTTAAGCAAAAATAAAGCATTTTTTTCAGTATGCATTTTAATACATTATTTTCATATTTTACAAACCATTTTCTTTTATTGAATTTGTAGAAACTTAAAATAAAATATATATTAGTTGATTTTAGCTGCAAGTTTGAGTTAAAAGAGGCAGGAAGCAGAAAACAAACATTTAACTTGGTTGGTTATATACATGTTGTATAATATTTGCATAAAAATTTGGTTTCTTTTAAAGGGGGAGGGGTAAATTTTCATGCAAATACTTAAAGCATGCCTTTAGGAAATTTTTTAAAAAATGAAGTTTTATCAGTATTAGTATTGTACGCCTGTTTGGGATTATCTAAAACACTTGTTTCTTCACCTAGAAGCTCTTTGACTCCTTAAACCAAGTTCTGCTTTTGTCATCTATGATATTTGCCTGTGTTTTATTAAAAATCTCTGCCTTATAACTGATTCTAGGATGCTTTTATATAAAAGGATTATATCACTTTCTGTCTGGCCTTCCATTTCGAAACTGACATTCAATTTTACTGGCCTGGATATTTTTTGAATAGATCAAGAAGTTTGTCTTTGACAATTGAAAATCCCATTCTTGCAATTCCCAAAATCTATTCTTTCAACTGATATTTTACCTCAATTCTTTAATACTGCATGAGAATTACCATGCCCACCATAGCCAGAAAATGATGCCCTCCCCTGTAATTATGTGATGCAAGTTGGAAGGAATGAGGCATTCCATAATCTTTGCTAATCTTTACTGCTTTTGATTGTCTTTAATTGCATTTCAAACTTGAGTTGGAGAGTAACAAAATCTTTTGATGGAAATCTCACTTGACTTCTTATATTTAAATTGGAATTTTTGCCACGTAAATTCCAAAGCAAACTAAATTAGTTACTTTTATTTTATCCTGATATTCTTAAAAGTATTTTATGAGTGAAAACATAATAACAAACCATGTGGCCAAAAGTGGAACAAGTGTTGTATCCCTTTTGGCTACATACATTGCCAAAAGTGGTACAACACTTGTATTATATATTATTACAATGTTACATAAATTTATTTGCTGCTAGAAGTATGTACATATTATAAATAAATCAGTAACTTTATATAACATCTTTTATTTGCAAATTTAAATTTCATGTTAAGAAGATATTTCTTATTAAATTTTATTAATAATGCAGAGATTTTCCAGATGAAAAATTTCATACTCTTTTGTATAAATAAAATATAGAAAGCTTTCTGATAAGCATATTAGCTAATATTTTATTTAGAATATCAAAATATTTTGATCTATTTTAATTATCACAACTTGACACAAGAAAGTTAATTTTATTGTTAATGGCTTAGAATTCTAATTATTAGTCTTGGTTAGAGACCCTGTTAAGTGAATATTTTATTCATAATAATGCATGATAATTAAGTAGTGTTTTTTATATAAAGAAATTCATGTTATAGAAAATGGAATTCTAGTGGAATTTTACTTGTCCTTTCAGGTAGTTCGAGATTTTTGCAGCTGCAGATCCTACATTATGGCGAAGTTGGACAGGAGATTTTAGTCCTTGTAGGAGCCACTCTAGGCAAGAAAGGGCATTCTATTATGTCTCCCTCCAGATATTGATAGGGAATGCATTGGCTTAATGGCAAGGCCTCGACCTCGGGACCGGAGGGTCGCAGGTTCGAAACCTGATTCCATTGAAGATCCGCCGCGTATGGGGCCTGTTGCACGCTAAATCAGACGTAGTGTCCAAACGCCCTCCCGTTGGTGCTGCGTCGAAGTTTTGAGAGGGGGCTGCAGCTCAGATGCCGTCCTCGTCATCTGACCGAGGTTCAAAATTACCAGGTCCATCCCTAAATAGCCCTCGTGTTGCTTCAAAACGGGATGTCAATATAACCTAACCTAATCCAGCTATTGATTTTTTTAAAAAATTACACTCCCTTATATTGAATATTTTTATACTATATATAACAAATAAATTTGGTTTCTAGGCAGTGTTTGTTAGAAATGTTATATATTAACAATGTTATGTACTTTACTATGCTTGTTTAATAAAATTGTCTCATTATATTTTGGGTTTTTTTTGCATTTATTTGTAATATAACATCTTGTTGCAAAAATCAACAAATGTATTTAATTTGTTTTTTGGGTTGAAAAAATTAATGTGTATTGTTGAAAAAATAATTTGTTGAAGTTTTAATATATTCTAAAAGAAATGGTATAATATTAACTTAATCAAAAAATTTAATATCCTGCAGAGTTTTTAAAAAAATTTAATTTTCTTTATGAAAATAACATTCTATTAGTTTTTAAATCTTGGAACAAGAATGAATGTGTATTTATTAAAAATTAATTTATTGAAGAATTTTTAAAATATTCAGAAAGAGAAAGTATAATATTAATTAAAACAACAAATTTAGTTTCCTGCAGAGTTTAAAGAAACCGCAAGTGAATTTTCTTTCTGGAAATTACATTTTATCAATATTTGTATCTTGAAAAATGAATGCGAATTTCTTAAAAAGTTATTTTTCGTTAAAGTTTTAACAAGTTCCAAAAGAGATGGTATAATATTAGCTAAATTAATAAAAATTAATTTCCTGTTGGTTTAAAAGCATTTTATGATCTGAAAGAAATTTTCTTGAAAAAGAATAAATGAAATTAATTATATGAAAAATAGTTTATCTTCTTAAATTATTCATCCACTGGTTATGAATGATTGCTACCCTTCAAACAGGCAATTCAACTTTTTCTTAATGTTTTGAATGATGTTTAATATTTACTTTTAATTTCTGTATTAAAGAAAAGGCTAATTTAATGAAGGAAAAAACGTTTTAAGATTAGAATAATTATATAAACAATAATAAATGGCATTATTATTAAAATGATGTCAAATTAACAACATATATAAAAAATAGGCTATTCTTGAATTTAATAATCGTTGAAAAACGAGGTAAATAGCCAATAAATGCCTATTTATTGTTTACATCGTTATCATGACGAAAGGGATTGGTTTTGTTTCCAGTCGCGTCGCAGTGACGTCACGCTGACGTGTTCTTGTTAGTTCCCTAGTCGACCACAGATGGCGTACTGTCTATAGAGATACAGCCTTAATCCGTTTTGCTCTCTAATAATTTTTCGTTTGTAGACTTAATTAAACTGTTTGAACTAATTTTAAATAACTTATATTTAAATATTCTTGCTTTTAAGGTAACAGAACTATTCCACATTTTTATTAAACTGTTTATGTACTTATATCTATTAAATATTTTTTAAATAATTTTTAGATAATGAATAGGTATCATTATTGATTTTCAGATCTTTTTACGGATATGTAGTGCCTAATTATTCTTACAATTTGTAAATAATAATAAAAAAAATTCTTAACCTACACAATAACCTACGCATTAAAAGAATAGCTTCTGATTAAAAGATTCTAAGATAGGGTTAAAACACCAGCTGGATTCTTCTCTGTAACTATGAATGGAACTCCTGCAATAAAACAAAATTTACATACTGAGTAGGATGGGCCAAAATATACATATTTTGTAATTTGATACGATCCACTGTCTAAAATTTGAATTTGGTTTTAGTAGTTCACTGAATTTTTTAAAGTTATTTTGGTCAAGCATTTGAGGTACAGTAAGAGGCATGAAATTTTGATTTCGCGAAGGCTGCCAGCAAACTATATTTCAAATAAAAAATAAACCATCTGATAAACAAGTCTAATAAAAAAATATGAAATAAATGGGGCATATGTTAACAATTGTTACGTGGTTAAATAGGGAAGCTTTTCTAGACTGCTCCGTTGCTAACAAGAAATTTAACCCCCTTTGAAAATAATGGACGGTAGAAGCCTTTATATGCAATGGCTAACCTATTGAGAGGCCTTTTGAGACTAACCAAAATGGCTAGAGTATACCTTCTAAATCGGCCAATATAAATCAGAACATGAGTAGAATAGATGACTGTCACATCCATAAAAATTCTATCCAAATAATTCGGGAATATGAGAATACTAGCAGTACGCGCACGGTGATGCCCGTGGAATCAGGACTTCAACAAAATAAAAAAAAATCGCCCACAATGGCACGAAAAAGTTTTCAAAACAAAAGATACACATTATAGATTTTTCCGCTTATTTTTTCCGCGATAATAACATGTAGAAAAACAGCACAGAGTACATTAATCCAAAACAATATAAAAAAAATTGTTGCCCGTGGAATCAGAACTTCAACAAAAAGAAAAAAAAAAAATTCTTAGAACATAACAAAAAGCTCCAAAGGCTATGACGTCACCTGACCCTTCATCCAATCAGATTGAAAGCTGCGTTCCGGAAGACTGTCGCTGAAGAAATTTCGATCGACAAAAATAACTTTCATCTGCCCAGGAATAATTTAATTTAAAAAAAACGGGAAAAGATATTTTAACCGTTCTTATTTTAAATCAGAGAGAACCGTTCTAGTTATAAGATGAAAAAAAAATTGAAAATAATAGTGTTATTAGAAAGTCGGATGGAACAAATTTAAAAACAAAACTAACATTTAGATGGTGAAACTGACTATTTTTTAAAAAATTCTCAAAATTCAGTAAATTGCGTTAGAAATTCAAAACTAACTTCATTAGAACGGAAATCGCGTGCTCTTTCCGATGGTCTATCTATTTTTGTCGTACAATTATTCGAAACCATTCTATTGAGAAATTAGTACGAAAAATCAACCAAAACAACACAAAACAGTAAATAAAAAAATTTCTAGATTAAAATTTAAAATTTCGGCTTCGAGGTGCATTCAGTCACCATTATGACTACCTGTGTACCAAATTTCATGGCTGTAAGTGCGATAGATTCGTCTGGACATCGCAGACAAACACACACACGCACACAAACATTGCCTTTTATAAGTATAGATAATTTCAGAATACAGGTTCTTTAAATATGACGTCAGCCAAATCAGACCTGAATAAAATCTACGCTAAAGTATCATTCAATAGTGATGTTTAGTAATTGTATTTCATTGAAAAATTTAGGAAACTAGTAAAATAATAACAGTCTGCATGCATATGGAAGAATTTTCGCAAAGGTAAACGAATTTTGAAATAAAATTTCAAGTCCAAGAATTCGACTCTAAACCAGTTTTATTTGTTTTTTAAGGAGAGAAGGTACCAAATAAAATAATATAAATAATTTTGTAAATGACTCAAAAATTGGAACTTATTTTGAAATTTATGATTTTCGTTTCCAAACTTATAAAACATTATTTTATTTTGTAACTACATCATTCAAATAATGTAATTAGTCCTCATGTAAATTCACCTGAAGGTCAGTACTTAAACACTTCAGAAAATGATTTCTGTATCATTCTCTTAACTATGCTGTTTATTATGCTGTCTAAGTAGATGGTGCATTCGGTTGTTAGAATGTAATGACATATTTATTCATTTAAGAGTCCATGGAACATTTCAGATGTTTATGGATTCCACGAAATCTTTTGTATTGATTTGTAAATTCATGACTATTAAGACTTAGGATACAATTTCAAAAAATATGTCAATTTAATGCACATGGGAGCACGGACACGAGTAGTTAAATCCCTAACATATAATATTACGTAAAAGATTATTCAAATTATAAACATTTGGCAATGATAATATTTACTTTTGTCTCCGTGCTTAATGTAAAGAAAGGAATGAACTTTTTTTCCCGATGATGTTATATATTATTTTCCTTCTTTGCGCTTTGTTTTACTGTAAACGGTAAAACCTGCACCAAGATGATTAAATAATGCCACACTAGTAGTTGACTAAGTGAGTTTTATTTTTCTCTTATGTGGTACAAAACTCTGCCTTTTTTGTCTCTTTTTTCCGAATCTTACACAGAGAAAAATCCTGAAACTTCTTTTTCACTTTTAAGATATGACTTAATAGCCATAGTTGTTTTCTTAGAATAAATCAGTTTGAAAAATTGTTGAAAAAATCCCGTTTGAGGACGGGATTCTAAAATACTATTTTGGCGAACAGGCTGAATTTAAACCGGAAGCAATGTTTTTGTTCTATGTCCGTCATGTTTTTAGAAATGACAAAGAAAGCCCGATTTGCCACTACAAACACCATTGAATTGAAAAGCTTCTTATATTTTTCGAAACAATACTGCATAAATAAATAAGGCCCACCTATTAACAAAAATTTAGAGAAGATTTGCCATACTAATTATCATAAAGGTACAGGAATAAGTTTTATCGTTTAGTCAGTCATCATCAATATTTCTGAATACAATATCGTTGAGTTGTTTTTCTAATGATCGGTAAGCGAGACCTGCCTTGCGTACACCAAGAAAGCTGCCCGCGACAATTATATTTCATTTAAGAACGATGACTGAAGGATGATGAACATTTTAAAGAACAACAATCATAAAATGCTTCTTTCTATTTTCGAAGTCAAATGCTCATTTCTCTGAACAATTCACTCTTTTACACTTCATTTCGTGCAATTTATTTCTCTGAAGTTCTAGAAATAAGTAAAGATCTGCTGTGTTGTCATCACGTAACTTATAATTTCTGTTAAATCTTTAATCCCAAAGCGACTTTCTTCTTTTAGCTAATATAAAAACGAGACTTTTTGGGAGGAAACGACATGAATTGGACTCTCCTAACCTGTTCTGCACATTCTTATTGAATGTCAACAATTTAATCATCAACGCATCCGCTGTTTCCACTCATCCCCTATCTCTCTTAAAGACATCCTTCACAAAGATCCTCATCCACAACTTTTCACTTTTTTACGAATGGTTGGTTTTTACTCTTTGATATAAAAATTTTACCTTGTTTTTAGGTCATTCTTAACTTGTTGCAAGCTTTTATAGACTTCATATCTTGACACTTCATACCGAATGACACTCCTTTTAACTCAACTCCTATACTAATATTTTATCCTAGACCATATGTTTGGCGCAGCATAATCAAAAATGGTTTTTGCGCCAGTAAACTCCACCAAACCAAACCAAACCTAACCTGGGTGGTCATTTCGCTTCAAATTCGGAAACCAAACAAAAATATCTAAATATACTTAATAAATGCAATTTATACCTGACCACCACAATGGGGCACCATTTAGATCTTCCTATCACATATTCATTTGTCAAATTAAAAATCAAACAATCTATAATTCATGAATGGGAAAATTGCTGGAACCAGCAAGACTCAAATTCTGTTATTAAAATCGAGAGATTCACGGACAAAGTGGATAAAAAAATTTTTAATCGTTAATAAATATTTAATATACTTTCTTAGTGGGCATGTCTTTTTCTGGCCTATTTACATATATAGATTTCATTTAGTGAATTCCCTAAGTTTTATTGTAGTCAGGTGGGCGATGCTGATTATTTTATATTTGACTCAAGCTTACCAAAGAATTCCATCCCAAGAAGCCTACAGAGCAAAATAAGAAGATATGGTTTAAAAATATAACGCATAATAATATGGCAATAAATAATTTAATGAAAACATATACTATTAGTAACAACATTTGTGATTCACTAAACTGTCCAGAATGAGATTACTTTAAAATAATAATAAGATATCTCAACTCTTTTACCTAACCACCACTGATTAAGAAAGTTTTAGGTGGGTTGTGCCTGCTCCAGATCCTAAGTTTTTAGCACTTTAATAAGTAGTTAATTTTAGCTGATTATATTGTTTTTAGGTTAATCCTAGACTTATTAAAATGTTTTAGTGTCCTAAATTTTATTGAGCATTCACCCTTGGGGAAACCCAATGGATACCTTTGTTTTAAACCTTCTCATTTCAAAAAATATGATTATTTTATCTTTGTATTTATATTGTTATTTGATTGACGTGGACTTTTGTGGATTTTGTTGTTTTCTGGACTGATGAGGGGCCGTGAGATCTATTTTTAATGCCCCATTTGTTAGATTTTTAATGATACTTAACAAAATTTTTATTGCCTCCCTCTTTTTACTGGTGTATTGTTATGAGCTTATACTTGTACTTGACTCATTTGGATTAACTCTGGAGCCTTCTCTTTTTAAGTATCTTGAATATTTTTAATGTTGGCTCCAAATCTAGTATTAAAATCAAACAAAATTGAATTAATTTATTGTTCTCTCCAAGTGTACTATCGATTTTGGTTAGCGTGTTTGGTTGGGTTGTTTTTTTTTGTGTGTGTGTTTTTAGTTAACTTAATTTATTTTTGTCGTTGTCCCTTTTATTTGCAGCGTTTCAAACGTTCTGTGCTGTGTTTGTGATGCTTTTGTGTGTCGTGTCATATTGACTTATTTGTATTGCTGTTATATTTCCCCATCGGTCTGCTAAAGGCCTTACACCCTTTCGGGTAGGCCAGGCCGGTGTGGGTTTAAATAAAAAATGCAATTTAAACCGACTTTTGTGATTTGCTAACAATAACTGCATAAAACTATAATAAATCTTTTCATATTTGTTTATATACTATATATAAAACAGAGGGTAAAGGACGGGTGAGAATCAGCTTAATGGATCTATTCAAGAAAATATACAATTTTATCTGTGCACATTATTCTCATTTAACTCTTAAAGCATAAATGGAGTTAAGCAGTATTTTATTTTACACTACATTCAGAATCCTTTAATTAGTTTTATAGCATTTTTAATGACGCGTTATACAAGGTTAAATAAACTGATAATCAGATATTTAAAGGGTGGAAGTACTCGCCTAAACAAACAACTTTTAGCATACAATGTGGGGTCGGAAAGCAGGCGGCGAGCAGCGAAAGAGCACTTTCTCTAGAGCTGATAAAATGTCATAACCCGCCAATCAACTATTCGTCGTTGGTAGAGATGCAGAAGTATTCAAATTCGGAGAAGCTCAATATGCACCTTATGAAAGGGGCTGCAACCTACAATGCAATGAAAGCGGTAAGACTTTCCCAGGAGCAATTTCCAAACAGGGCAAACCAGGAACAATTTCGAAACAGGGCAAACCAGGAGCAATTTCCAATCAGGGCAAATCAGAAGTGATTTCTAAACAAATCTCTGAGAGATGACGTGGTTGCAGCACGACAAGATCGTGCAGAACTACCTGTACATAGTCACAGATCTCCCGATCCGTCTCTGGGGGTAGCTACAAGCGTCGTTTAAAGAAGCGCCCATCGAATAACCGGAAGCCATTGTCACCCTAATTATCCCCGCAACTCCAGATGTCGTGAAATGCCAGAAATATTCCAACGTATACAAGAATCCCTCAGTCGCCAGAATGATGACTGTATTGCAGCTAGCGGTCGCTCAATTGAGCTTTAATTATCTAGTTTTTAATGACAAAATTCTTCATCCTCTATTTTTTTGTCTTTATTATATTCTCAATTTTTATCATGCAAGCGGCCTTTGGGGGCTGGGGACCTTGCTGGGGGTCTTGCGACCTCAAATATAAGGCAAAAGTTATTATTTTTGATAACTTCTATCACCCCTTACTATTATGACCATCAGTTTAGTTACTCCCTGAATGATTCAAATAAAAACAAATGTTTAAGAAAATCAAGTAACCATATATTTATAAAAATATATTCTTAATGCACTGGCACTTTTAAGGAAAATGTCAAAGGTACCTAAATAATTGTTACAGATTTTAACCATGTTAAAGAAAAAAAAATTATGCGAAGATTGAAACAAAATAGTAAAGACAATTAACGGGAATTTGCCTCAGGGTTTTTCGAAATCTCTTTCAAAATTTTCCGATATAATACAAACTTCATTGAAAAGATTTGTTGCAGCAAGAATGCTAAATTTACACTGAGCATTTTCTCTGTTAAGAAAACAAAACATTGATCTGTAGAGCTTCAGTATATTCAAGACAATAAGTTTTACATCTATGTATGTTGCTATTAAATCATAAAAAATGCTTTTTCCAGGTAAAAGTATTCCTTTTAACAATGTTTTCCCTCTCTAGCAACCGAAAATAAATTCTTTACTTTTAAAAGATTAATAGTATGCATTACTAATATTATAGTCCGGATCTCTCGGTAACGGTCTGACGTTGCCAACAATAATACTCGCGAAAAGCACTACGAGACGTTAAACAGCATTATTTCATTGTTGGAGAACCTAAATTTCAGTAATTTTAAATTTAAAAGAGTAATTGTTGGTCTAATTTCAAATTTAATAGCTCTAAAATAGTGAAATGAAAATTGCTACCAATTGATATAAAATTTATCTCGCTATGATCAATAGTCCCCGAGAAATTTTAAATTATATTAATCATATATTTCAAATTAATTTCCGTTTTTTAATAGAAAGTAGTAAATTACGTCAGTGGCATATCATGCGCGTGATATAGTTTCGATAGATGCATCTAATTATTTAGTGAAAATCGTGATGATATCATTTGTTAATATTTTTTGGCAACGTTAAAATTTACACAGACACATCTGAAGTGCAAGGGAAATTCTTAAACAACGAAAAATACTTCACACGGAATGTTCTTTACCAAGAGGTTTTCAGAAATATGCAAAAATCCTTAATCACGTTAAATTAATTATTTTTGACTACAGATTAAAATTAGTTTACAAAGAAAGCCCACTGACTCCGCGATTCGCGAAGAAGTTTATTTTATTTTTCAATCAACTGTCACGTGATCCTTCAGGAATGCGAAAACATGTGGAATAAATTATTTTTAAAATCAACTATCACGTAATCCTTTTTTTCCGCTGTAACATCGGAACAAATTGTCCGATACAAGTTATTTTTATACCATCTTAAAGTGCAAAGTTTACCTTTTCAATGATACCAAATTATTTTCTGTGATATTTTTCCTTCATTTTTTATTAATTTTTTAAAGTTTTACGTGCAGACAATTTTGAAATGACGCAAATTTATAGCTACTCAGTTGCTGGGAAATGGTTAGACTTTGAATTAATTTACCTTCATTTCTGAAAATTTTGCTTATGTTTATAAGTATCCATAAAATAAGGCAGAATTTACATGTATCTGTCTGTCTGTCGGTCGGTCGATCGGTCGGTCACAAGAACTCCTCCTAAACGGTGAACGGTAGCGACGTGAAATTTACACACGGCATTCTAGAGCATATTTTTCGTTCAAAGGTGTTATTTTCAACTTTCAGAGTTAATTAGTTCTTAAGATATTTAATTAAATAACGAACATTAGCCGATTTTAAGCCTAATGCTAAGACGTTTTTTGCCAATAACTTCTGAAATCTTTATTAAACAACAATTATTTTTATGCCATTTTAAAGACCAGAAAATGATCTTCTTAATGCTATTAATTCCATTGCGATGAAATGTTTTCTCTGATTGCTATAAAGGTTTAAAAATATTTTTAACGTAAGTTCTAACAATACTTTTTATTCTTATAGAAATAAATTCAAGCCAAATTACTGTTTCGCGCGCGGGCTTTTGCCAGTGTTAAAATAAATATAAGAAAATATTGCTTTCTTTGACCATAAATAACAAAGGAGACTTTACACTTCCGGTTTCCTGTTGTGGTAGCATTTACAGCTTTTAATACGGTTACACAGTGATCCAATGACGTTAGTGAATTATTCTCTCGATGTTTTGTTTAATTTTCACAGTGAGATATTACAGAATATCCTTCTGTAGATAAGGTAATGGGCATTAACAAGGAGCATCATATTCTGTAGAGCTCTTCAAGATCTTAGAATTGTCAGGGGCACTTCCGACAAGCCTAGAATGATAGTCGGTGTGTCAGTACTACTAATACTTAACCTCGATATACCGAGACTGCGCAATGGCACACGGTTAAAAATTACACACCTAGGTACAAACGTCGTGAAAGCTACTGTTATGACTGATATAGGGAGAAGAGAGAGTGTTTTAATTCCACGCCTTCCGATAACACCGAAGGATTTATCATCTCAGTTCAAAAGGTAACAAATCCCTGTAAAAATATCATTTGCGAGGCTCAGGGCCAGACACTGAAAGTGGCAGGCGTACATTTGGAAAAACCATATTTTTCCAATGGGCAACTATACATGGCGTGTTCACGTGTGTCCAGCCCACACAACCTCTACATCCGTGCAAATAATGTGGTATACAAAAGTATATTAGAATAGATAAACAATGTACATAACTATATCAGCATACATGTACAGTACACTCCTGTCAGCCGTCCAAATAAGTATTATCAACTGTCAGAACTTTTACTTTCCCCTTTCAAAATGCAACAAAAAAATTTACATTCGTGAATTAAAAAAAAGAATAATTCGAATTCTTCGCGCACGAAGTCGCGGGTAACAGCTAGTACGTAAATAAAAAAATATTTCCTCTTATAATACATATGTTTATTTTATTTCTTTTCAATCAATGTTAAACATTTCTCTCGCATATATATCTATTTAAACACGTCAGATTTGACGGAAAATCTCTCGAATGAAGAGGAAATTTGCACCCGTTATTCCATGACGGGTGATTTTCTAGTTTAAAAATAGTAAGTAAATTAATAATGCAATTAGAATAGGATATCTCATGTACAAAAATGACAATTTTGCACACATCTTTATGAACAAGTACTGATACAATTACAACAAAATTAATATTTACTATTAAAATTCCTTAAAAATACTCATTTATTTTCTTATGTGTGGTTAAGCATGGATTTGTTATAATACAAGGCAGCATATATTTAAAGACGGAACGAGCTATATTTATAGTGAGAAACAAGGAATAATTAAATGAATAAATCTAATTGCAACCACGTAGCGCATTCTCTTATAAAATTGATTCCATACACTCCAATTACGTCGTTAAACATAATTGCCAATTTTACGACCGACATATTTCATAGAATTTAAGTTATGATACGGGTGCAATTTAGGTGCCGGTCTATATTCGGCGTCTCTCCCTGACCTAAAAGGTCTACTATCTCTTAAAGCGAAACGTGTTAGAATGTGCTATATAATATTACTAGCTGATAAAAATATTTCAAGTCTACGTACTTATAATATTTTAAGTTTAGGAGCCGTCCACAAATGATGTCACGCTTGGAGAGGGGTAGGGGGTTTGTGAAAATGGGCCAGTTTGTGACAAGGGGGGAGGGGGTAACAATAAGTGTGACGTCGCATATTTTGGTTAAAATAAAAATATTTAAAATCAGCAGATTAAATTTTGAAGTTATTTTGAAATTCCCAGAATTTGAGGGTATTTTTTTAATCACGACTGAAACAATTTTATGTGATTGTTATCGCTCATATTTCTTTCTTTTCGAAAAAGGCATTCAGGGTAGGTTCTGAGAATATGGTAGCAGCAGAAATTCTTCACCATTAGAAGAAAACCTCCCCCTACCACACCATTGAAATGCCGAATGAAAGATACGTCGCCCCACCTGGGGGAGTGATAGAACTGGTAGTGTCACAAACAGGTTGATCTTATAGAGGCTGTTTTTTAAAAATTCACTCTGTTTAAGAGTATTTTGTGTTCATAAAGTTAAGATAAGATTTAAAGCAAAATATATCAAATTCCATTTCAAATTCCAAAATACTACTGTTTTCAATAGCTCTTTTATATTAATATTTTATTACTATTGTATATTAATCAGGTTTTTTGTTGTAAACCTTAATCTTATTTCAAACAAAATAAGTACACATATAATCATTATTATTGTTATGCTCACAAATGTCATTAAAACACATAGTTAAAGTTTAAAAATAAAATTTGACATATGATCTATAACGTTGTGTTTTGTTTCTGAACTGCAATTATATGTTTATGTAATATAGCGTCACATGTGACAAGGGTTGCCAAAAATATTGAAAATTGTGACATCATTTATGAACAGCCCCTTAACTAAACAAAGTCTTTCGTTTTTCTTTCGTCCACTCCCGTGTTAGCTGACCCCCACGGCCAGCAGTTCAACCCCTCTCTTCCTTTTGTCTCCGGCTTTTGAACCACTAGGCACGAAACTATCAATCATTGATACTATAATTTCTCTTCCTCCTTATTGCTACGAAGACAACAGAAGGTGTTTCGCATCGTGGATTTTATTACCACTATCCGAAGTGCCATTCTCTTCTTTTTTGTGTCCGTGTGCCTAAACGGAAAAACGCCGCAGAGTGTTCCTTCTATTTCTCCTTAGGTTCTCTCCTTTCGGTAGTTACCGGTCTCAATAACCTCTTGAATGTATTTGCACACTCATTGGGATCATTTAAAAATTTGTAAAAATTAAATGAAGCGTCGCATAGAGAGAGTAAATAACTAACGTCATTAGATTACTGTGCAAACAAATTGAAAGATGTACGCGCTACGAAATAAAAGCGGAAGTAAAAATTCAGCGTTTCTGTAAATATTCAACTACATCAAAATTTTATTATAACTTTTACAGAGGCAAAAACACGGGAATGAAGGATTTGATAAAACAATAAATTGGTTTGAATTTAAATACAATAATAGAAAGCATTGTAAAAGATAGTGTTTGTAATGAATATCGTAATGTTTATTGAAATTAGAGGAAAAGAACGCATGTCATTTAAATTCAAATCAGTGAAAATAAACTTTTCTGCTCTTTAAGATAGTATATTAATGATCTTCGTGCAATGTATATTTCAGAAGTTATTGGCAAAAAACTGAGAAAATAAAAACGCCAAAAATTGGCTTATTTTTTTGTTGTTTAATTAAATATTTTAAGAAGTAATAATTTTTGAAAATATAAAAAAGAACAATTGTGATCTAGAAATGGACACCAGAATGTCATGCTCAAATTTCATCTCGATACTATTCAGCGTTTAGGAAGAATTCTTATGACAGATAGAGAAGAAAAACAAATTTTTTTCTTCCGAGTTCCTCTACCTGCAATAGAAACTGGACTAAGTAACCTTGAAAGACTTAACACACTCATAAGGATCATTTAAATTTTTTGCAAAATTAAAAAACAAAATATCTCATAGAAAGAGTAATTAATCCAATTGCACAGTAACTGATTACTGTGCAGCCATATTAAAAGAGTATATTCTACTACATAATAACGGAAATGAAAGTCTTCTTTTGAAATAAAAATGTCAAGAAACCCAATATTTCCTTATATTAACTTTAATAGTGGCAAATGCACGTGAATGAAGGATTTTATAAATAGTAAATCGGCTTGAATTTAATTTCATTAGAATATAAAATTGAGTTAAAATTAAATTTTGAAACATTAATTACAATTAGAGAGAAAAACTGTAGCACAATGACAATGGTATCATTAAAAAGATAATTTATTGCTCTTTAAGTGAGTGTAAAAATAATTTCCGTGTGATAAATATTTCAGAAGTTATTGGTGAAGAACCTTTAAACATTAAGCTTAACACAGCGCCTATTTTTTATTTAATGAAATATCTTAAGAACTTAATTCTGAAAGTTGAAAATAGCACAGTTGACCTAGAAATGTTCCCTAGAATTTCGTGCGTAAATTTCATGTCGCTACGGTTCACCGTTTAGGAGGATCTTGTGACCGACCGATCGACCGACAGAAAGACAGATACATGTAAATTCTGCCTTATTTTATGGATACTTATAAACATAAGCAAAATTTTCAGAAATAAAGGTAAATTAGTTCAAAGTCTAACCATTTCCTAGCAAATGAGTAGCTATAAATTTGCGTCATTTCAAAATCGTCTGCACGTAAGATAAAAATCAAATGCGTGTTTAGAGGAAATCGAGAAAATTGTTATGCGATAAAAAAAATCATCTTTTAGCAGCTGATGTAAAGTACTTCCAACTTAATTTTTTTCAAATAATAAAAATAGATACTCGTATGATTAAAAGTCTCATGATTATTTATTCATATTCAAGCGGAGCAAAGGAAATATAAAATTAATTTAAAGAAAGAAGAAGAGAAGAGCTAGTAAATCGAATGATGAGGAACTTATTCTTTTTCATGTACTCTAGCACAAAATACGCAATAAAATTCAGCAACATAAATTACCTGTTTTGATATTGTTAACATTATAATCTTTTCATCGTAGAAAATGAATGCGTTAAAAGATTCAGAGTCCGTTGGATCGGAAGAAGTAGGTTTTATTTACAGCATGGTCTATCGTGCATGAAAAGCAGAATCACAATGAGGATAGAATGTAAGTCACTTATATATACAGATTTTCAAGAGGATTGAAAAGATTGAAAGGCAGCCAATGAGGATTCATAATGATACAGTGAAACAGCGAATAGAAAACATTAATACGGCAACCAATGAGCTCTAGTTAAAAAGACGCGATGTTTCTGAAATTTAGTGATGTAATATGCGACTACTCTGCTCTAACAAATATTGTCTTGTGCGTTTCTTCTACACAATAACCGACCAAAGTGAAATCGGTTGTCATAATCGTGGTAAATGCATACAAAAATTTCAATTTTAAATATATCAATAAATATAAAACTAATGAAACAAAAAAATAGATTCAAATCTACGAAGATAATGTTCAGCAACGGATTCCAAAACCTTCCGCGCTTTTGCGCCTGCGCCGGGAGTAGTTATTTTTTTTTATCAAAATAGGGGAAAGGGAAGAATGGAAGGGTGGTGTTTACATTTTACTAAGCTTCATCTATTAAAGAACTCCGGAAATGCGCTCATATGACTGATTGCCTGACACCCCTTTTTGGTGTAAAATCGTCCAAATGTGGTAGTCTCGGAATCCGTTGCTGATTGCTGCGTTTGACTTATGAGTATTGTTGTGGTACTTTTTTTTATAAAAACTATTATTCCTTGAAAGTAATATTTAAGATATCACACCCGGACGAAAATTAGTTTTGTGGAAGTAAAAAGTTATAAATTCCCACTAAGAACTGTTTCATAATAGATTTTTATATACAATGAAATATTTGCAAATTTCATGAAAAGCTAGAAATAACAGAATTGAACGTTGGCCTGTGTAGATTTACTGCATTGCATGACAGATTCCAAATTTCCTATTTTATTGACTGATGAAATATGATGTCATAATTGCTGTAAATAATGAATGCTTGTTGGGAAACTAAATGTGATCAATACCTATTCACCTTATCCGTCAAGGTACTGATGAAAACCACGCTACCTATGTTTTGTTTGCCGGGTAGAAATTTTTACTTGGTTATGTAGTAAGAAATAACTTTTCGGTATCGAGAGCAACATTCACGCAAAGACAAGAGAATCGATAGCACAACGTAAATTATACGGAAAGCCATCAAGTAACCATTAATGATTTGCTTCCTGCCACTTACTTTATTAGAAAAATTATCTTAGAACTATTGTTCGTCAATTATTTACGAAATTGTGGAGAATGAATAAGATAAATATTTATGTTATGACAGTTGTTTTTCCAAAGTTTTCAAAGTAGGGTGAAAATTACCTTTTCGCCACCAGTTAGTTATAGTTCTTTTCCCAGACACGGAGATTAGAAGATGAAATAATATAGACGGAAACAAGAACGAAATTGCTTTGAAAGGAATTCTCTCTCAGGTGTTTAAAATTTCTGTTCGCAGTTTATTTTCAAAACGCCGCTCACTGTTTTCTGAAATTTTGGACAGTAAACGTAAGATTAAGTAATAACAGTTGTATTTCAGAATTTCGTACCTGTTATGGTTACTACTTCATCGCTACTGTTATGTATTGTTTCTTAATCGTAATCGAAATATCTTTTGACTGTAACCGTTTTCCTAACATCATCGATATTGCAGTGTAATCATTCTCGCTCAACGTTGTTGTTGACTTGCATAATGGTGATCCGTCAATAAATATGTTAATCTGAAATCATTTAGTATTTAATGATCATCTACATCTATTGTCATCTAGCAACAAACATAACAGCTACCAATTTTATTATTTAACCCTCTGACTACTAAGAGTTCTCAAAATCTGAGTACAGTTGTATACGGAGGTTTGCTTACTAATTGATCTGTGGAATGGATTCGTCCGCCCCGTTTCCCCTTTTCTCCTCACTACGGGTGGTGGGAGATATTAATGGCAGGTCTTTCAGCTCTCATCTCTCCCTTAAGGGCCCCTTTAATGACTACTTCCCCAACTGCATTCTCCCCCTTTCAGAGCAGCAACCGTCCGAAATCCGCCCCACTAGTATAGAAGTTGCATGGTCGGTTACGGCAGGCTTAGGAGTCAGAGTGTTAATATGTTCATTTCACCTGAAATGAAAAAATGGAAAAACAGAAGCAGAATTAATTTCGGTACGAATTTATCTTGTAATTTATGAAACAAACTCATTTATTTTATCTAGGAGGTAAGGCATGAAATTATTGGACACATATTTTATCTTCTAAAACCCTTTTAATATGTTGGAAATAGTTTGACAAACCATTATAACCAAAATATATATGAAAATATTTCCTAAAAAGTAAGCTAAGTTTGTAATTCTTCATCAGATAGACTTTATTGAATTTAATTTAGTTTATTCAATTCACTTTAGTAATTTAGTTTTGCTTAATACAGGAACGAAAATTGCATTTTGCATTGTAATTAAGAACTTGAATTTAATAAAAAAATATATATGGTCTAAAATGAGATGAATCTGAAATGTGTTCTTTCGAAGAGAAGGATATTCTATAATGATCCCTTGTAGAGTAAATAATAATTATATGTTAATTGAATGTAACCTTCAAGCATTTGTTTATTAAAACTGCAATGGAATATTTTATGTCTAAAAATTAAAGTATTCGAAATATTTTTGTTAAAAAATGCAAATAAGGTAACAGAAGCAATAGAATTAAACCATATATTGTACAACATATCAAATTTGAGTGGAATTTGTTGAACAATGAGTATGGAATTAGAAAATAATAATAATAAAATTGATAGTCAAGCTTTTGTGCACCATCACCTTTCATTTGTTCCATTTAACTATCAGTAAAATATATTATGGAGAGAAAGGAAATTCAGCTATCAATACAAAAATTTTTCTTTAAGGGATGCTCTTCAATTTTCTCAAAAAAATCTTGTGAATCATATTAGATAAGTTATAACTTAAATTACAATTTAACTAGAAGTCATATTTAATCATATCATCGCTTAACAAGCAATGATATGATTCTATCTCAATTTTTTGAAATTTCAAAGCGGAAGAAAAAAAATCAATTTTTCGCAACCAATAACGAATATTTCTGATTTTTTTTCATATCTGGTAGGAAAATGCAGTCTCATATTCGTATAAGAAGTTAAAAAAATTCAAAAATATTCATTTTTGTTTGCCAAAAATTGTGTTTTTTTCTTCCTCTTCGAAAATTCAAAAAATGTAGATAGTTGGTATTGCTTGTTAAGTGACGATATATATGTAATGTAATAAAAAGATTCGAATCATGTTATTTATATTTTAAAGCTGAAATGCATCTTCATTTCTAGAGTTGGAATGGTTTTGACTCGTTTTATGTATAAGTGGTGGTAAGCTTTAAAAAAATACGCGACAGAAGATATAAAAATATTTAAGATAACTTTGAATTTGCGCATGGAATACAAAGAGGGTCAACCACAATAATACTAACAAAAAAATAAAAATTGAACACAATGTTCTGCAAGAGAAAACGAAATAAAAATTAATATATTATGCAATATTTGAAATACAAAGACGAGAAGCAAGAAATCTGTAGTAAATTTTATGAACTACTATTGTGTAAAAGTATTTTTTTTTAATTTCACACTATATTGCAAGCGAAATAAATCGAGCATAAACTGTATTTGAAGAATGAGGTTAAAAGAAAACCAGTACATGAAGTAGTAAGAAAGTAAAGAAAAAATAGTAAATAAGAAGAACCAGATTGTGCTATATATAAAATGTAAATACAGATTGGAGAAGAGCAGTAGCACTTAATAGAGCAGTAGCAAGTTGGACATAAGAAAGATAAAGAAAGTGTTTCTAGTATGTAGAAGTTCATTCAAGTGTGCTACATTGGCGCATTTAGCGCCAAATGGGCTATGTATGGTAGCCGAGAAGACGAATGACCAACTACTCTTTTTACCACCGCAAACTGGTGCCAAGCATAAAACAAAACTCCGCCTATTCGAAGTGGATCTTCCCTAGCATAACCAGTTGCTATAGCGACCGCCGTAAACTAGACATTTTGGAGGCCCAGTTCTCATGGTGGACAGACAGCATTTATTTATCCGCCGATATTATGATCTATGCCCTAAAAATTGATTTAAGTTAATTTTGAATTCCTATTTTATTTCCTGCTCCAGGAACAAAAGCAAGTTATTAAATCAAATTCGATTTCGGGAATGCAGAGATGTAAGTAATGTTATTTGGATTTAACATCCAGAACGCTTGCATAGATAGTCTGAAAAACACACTGAGATTAAACATTTTGTTTTTACATTGAAATAACTCATAATATTTCAGTTTACATGCTGAAATCCAATATGTTTATCCAGCTGGAGGTCATAAATAACGACATTTGCTTAATATTTGTGTGGCTTTAAAATAATGTTTATACAATTAAAAAGCAATTGCTCAAGATAGAGAAATGACCTAAAAATATTGTCTCTGTCAACAAAAATATGAAGAGGAAATTTCAAATTATAAAAATAAAACTATTTTAAGAGAAATTATATCATATTGATTTGTTTATTATTTGTTATAGTTTATTTAGAGAAAATCTATTCTATGTGATTGGTTGCTTTCATAATCGAAAATCAAAGCGATTTAATGCTGATATTCTTTTAAGAAATAGAAATGAAAAACACTTCTTCACATGAAAGTAAATAATTCATATCATAAATGGGAGGATTCAAAGATAATGTCAACCAAGTTATGTTTCGCACATTTTACACAAACACTGCCATGGTAGTGTAGAAATGTTAAATCTGAGTAATAATGATTCAAGTCCATAGTTCAATTTGTATCCATCAAACAGCAAGAACAATTAGAAGTTCATTGTTATTTTAAACGCAACTAATGAGCTTTGAGATCTGTTTTCCCAGAAATGAAACTAATGGACTTAGTTTCCTTTGAACCCTCAAATTTATTCTTGATTTTATTATTAATTAAACTTTGATTTCAATGCTTCGAATTCTGTCTAAAAGTGATAAAACGATGGGAGAATGAATACATTTCAAAGTTTAAAAATTAATAATTTCACCAGATTATCAAAATCTGCATTGTGAAAAAACTTCTACCAAATAGCTTGTATCAAAGTTAAAAATTAGATCTTTCGTTATTCATTAATATTCCCACTGTTCATGTTCATATAGAGATGCGAAAGCCACATAATGCATAATTTTTCTGAAAGTTGTGTTGGATGGTGCAATATGTGTGGGCTGCCAACTCCTACGTAAATGTATATAAATAAAAATGTAAATGTAAATACACAAATAAATGTAAACATTAAGAATCTCAGAATAAGAGCTATTGCTGTTTTTCTCTGTTCTAAGATGCTATGAGTGGTAAAACATATAACATAATAATCGAATGTGTGTATAAACACATGCGTACTAAAATAAAGTACCCGAACATTTTTACCATCTCTAAAAAATCGAGCAACTCAGTATTATTCTGTCGGTGTTTCTTCTATATTGAAAGGAAAGGTTTTAAATATGCTCGTGTAAAGTTTTCAGTCTGTTTCCAAGAATGTCTTTTAAATGGAACCTAATACAAAATGGCTACGGCTCGAAAATGTTTTTATATTTTGCTGACCTCAATGGATTTGTCCTTTAACCCAGATAGCACGTAAGTTTGCAGCAAGTTTGATTTTGACTTGATATTACCTTGTCAAGGCAAATTTGACGCGTCAAGCTTGAAGCGAACTTGTGGCAAACTAACAATGCAGAATTTCCACCCTCGCTTGCAACGCCCTTGCAGTGCAAGCTTGCTTTAATTTTCAAAACAAGCTTCCTGCAAAGATAGCACAATAAAAAGATAATTATCTTTGTTCTGAAAAAACATCTGATTTTTAATAGCATCTCCTAGACCGTCCTTCTTTTTATTAATTCAATAAATCAACGATAGTTTGTGAAAAAACTACCTTTTTTATAAAAAAAAATTTGAAACATTTTCCATCTTTTTTCTAAATATAGAACTCGCACTTTAAAGAAAACTATATCGCCTTTTTCTTAATGTTGAAATTTTAACGTTTATAAATAAAATTAAACCTAAAAAACAGTCAATGTTTGTTGAAATAAATAATAACTTACATTTTGTCGCATTTTAAAAGTAATTACTTTTGAACTCTAATTTCATAATTTATTCTACTAGCGAAACGTAGTTATTAGCGAAAATCGCTCTCTCTTTGACTTCAAATCATATTCTCAACTCAAAAAATTAATGAAATCAAGAAAACAGTTTTAAATAAATCGTATACGAATCGAATCGAACGATGCATTAGCGAAATCTATCTTCTCCTCTCAGAGTTTATCTGGCCGAATGGTTAGAGCGCCCTTTTCGCAATCCGAGGTTGTCTTCGTTCTGTTTCTGCTACGCTTGCAATGAGTTTGTCATGACAAACTTGCTGTAAGCTGGTTTCACACTTGCACTCTAGTCGTGTCAAGCTTCCAGATTTGCAGTGCAAGCTTGCTACAAGTTTGATGCAAACTAAAATTGCTATCTGGGAAAGTAGTTAGTAATTATAACCAGCAGTGAATTTCTTCCGGAAGAATATGATTCCCTGTGTTTGTTTTATTGAGAAATGCTTTTCGGAATACCCGATTCAATATAAAAAACTTTAAATATATATAGGGTGAACAAAAAGTTCGTAGAAACTTTAAAAATCATAAAAACCGAGAAAATAACCTAAATAAAAAACGGTTTGCAGGGTTAACATAGCTATGTCACTGGAATTACTTAAAACAAGAAAAATAACTCAAAAAACAACCGGCAGGTGGCGTTGACGTACACAAGTCAAAGAAAAGTTATGAAAATAACTAACAGAATGCCTCCAAAACGTTTATTACATCAGTCTGTGTTCCACATGACCACCACAGGGGATAACACATTGCAGTCGGATAAAAAATCCGGCAACGGCAGAGTGCAGCAAGCAATGGTCGCTGATTCCTGGTTCACGTGAAACAACTTCACCAACAAAGCTTTATCCATCCCTCCCAGCATCCATATTCACATGTTGTAGCTGTACATTAAGAGCGCAAGTTCTTGTCGCTTTATTTGCATATTTCCATCGAAGTCGCTCGTACCAGCGCCATCTATCGACTGTTTTTTAGGGTTTCTTTCTCTGTCTTAAAAAATTCCCTTGACCTACCGATGCTAACCCTGCAAACTGTTTTTTATTTCGCTTATTTTTCCTGTTTTTATGAATTTTTAAAGTTTCTACGGACTTTCTGTTCACCCTGTATTATGTCTTTCAAAAGACGAAATGCAAACGGAAAAGGGAAATCATTATTTCAGCATAAAATCTTTGATTTTTTCCTTCTTCCTGTGAAGAGAAATGCATACTGTCTGAAATAACCAATTTTTAACTGAAGAAAATTCCTCACTAGTGGGAGATGAATGGCGAATTTGCTTTTTCTACTAATGTATAACGGAAATAAAAGTATGAATTATACTTTGAAGCCACTGAAAATATTTTATAATAATGTCTGCTATATTATTGATAAAAACTATTCTTGTCAGCTTTGTATACAATTTCAAAATTTATGCACTTGAATTCAATTGACTTAATCTTACTTGCAATTTTTAAAACAAAAATGCTTTGTATACTTAAAGTTTTTAGCGAAGAACTATTCAATACGATACATGCATGCAAAATGAATCATAATAAATTGTTTCTGACAATAGAAAATCCTGATTTTCCTTAGCCATTTTATTGGATAATTGTGCTAAGTTCAAAGTGAATTAATGCATCCATGATTACATTAATGATATTCTATTGCTTTTTTTCTAATTAAGAATAAGTTCATTTTTTTGAGAATACTATAATTTAATCAAAAAAATTATAACTGTTTAGAACATTCTTCAGACCAACTGTCGACAAAATTCTGATAGGTGATTTAGGGCACACGTATGAAGTAACTTTCAAAACATGTTTAAATGTATATCATATAATGAGTAAAAAGTTTCAGCCTTCAAAGTCGATATTATTTATTATTTGAACCATGAATTTAGAAGTAGAATAAACTATACTTTATTTTTTTAATAATGAGAAACACAAACATATTTTCAGATACTGATTTTATTTCAGATTTCAGAAATTGGTTTGAGTAAACCGTAACTTAGTTTAGTCAATTGTGCTAAATAAAACATTCATTAATATAGACAGAATTTGTTCCTGGAAAGTTTCTGAAGAAACCAATTATTTTTCTGAAGCCTACAAGAATTCAATTATATCATTAAAATAAACAAGTGAAAGGGCATACCGAATGAAAATTTCTTCATTACGACAGATATTAATCACACTGCAAATTAATTCCATATTACCATTCGAAAGTTATATTTACATCTGTATCTAATTCTTTACATTGGCGTTTGAATTGCAAGTTAATTAAGCTTGTAAATATGCTAATAACTAGAAAAATAGCATAATTACGATCTGTAAGTAATAATTGAATAATGAGCATCGCTAAAATAACACCACATCAAGAATTCGTCTAAAAATTACCCGATGCTTAGGGAATATTCCTTTAGATTTTTGCATTAATGATATGGGTTAAATCTGCATGAATATGTATGAAGTCAAATTTAATTTGGTTAATGAATAATGTTGTAGGTAAACATTAATACGAACGGAATTTTTTCTTTCTATATATCGATTGTTGTGCTCAGTTTTATTAAAGTCTTTATACACTATGCATTCAGTCATAACGAAGAACGTGTTGAGGTATAATAATCGAGAGAAAGAGACAGCTTCAACTTTAATTTTTGCTACTTGTTTATAGAAAACGACCATATACATGTTATTTGAAATTGTAGGACAATAGTTTTAGAATAGGATTTTCTTCCTCTCCGCGAATTCGGATTGATAGAAAAGTACTTATAGGCTAATTTTTTTCTACGACCCTAATTTTTTGGAAAAGTTAAATTTTTCAAATAGTAATGCAAATATTGATCTGAAATTTTTATCAGATATTTCATCCTATACAACACTTATTGCAGTAGAATTACAAACATTTAGCTCAAATAGTAAGAAATTAAATATATTTTTAAAAATTTACGTTTTTCATAATTAACTCTTCACCTAATTAAGCTGTCTTAACCTTCGACAGCGCATTTTATATGTTTTTTTAATACCACTAAATTTCCTGTTTGGTTTCAATCTCAGATTAATAGTCTCTTATTTAAACGTAAAAAACCGATCCTTCAAATTTCCCATCTCCTCCCCCAGCTAAAAAAATCTGCAGAAAATCTGAAGGTATTTGTAGCATGTTTCCTTCAGATTTTCTGCAGAAAAAAATGCAGAATATCTGAAGAAAACTATGTTCCAAATACCTTCAGATTTTCTGCAGAAAAAAATATGTTCCATATACATTCAGATTTTCGGCAGTGAAGGTTTAATTATTAATTTCATTAATCAAATTTGTGATTCAACTTGCTTGTATGATGCCGATTCAGACAAAGCTTCAGGCTCATCCTGTTGGGGATTCGAACCCGCGTTCCTATACTTGGCTGGCAAGAACGTTAACCACAACGCCTCGCCAGGATACACGAGATGGGGATAAATTAATCTATTTGAATTTTAGAGTCACCATAGCTCTCGTGGCGCCATCTAGTGGTTTAAAAATTAACCAAGGTCAGAATACGTGTTTCAAAGTCGTAGAAATGAGTAACAGGTGAGGTTGGAAATATTTTTTTTCAATAATTTATATTCCCTGTTTGAATAAATTCGTTTTCGCATTGTATCTTTCTGGTAAGCCTTCTCTCCATCCAAAGCGCGCAAGCTCCACGTTTCCCTTCTTTCTGGAGGAAAATAGCTAGTCAGAAAGACAGTTGGAAAACTAAGTGGAAATTAATTAAATTATGGGGGAAATGTTTAAAATGGTA
Source organism: Araneus ventricosus (assembly GCA_013235015.1). Lineage (NCBI taxonomy): Eukaryota > Metazoa > Arthropoda > Arachnida > Araneae > Araneidae > Araneus > Araneus ventricosus. Next base: position 143,380 of record BGPR01000425.1, on the reverse strand, counting down.
AAACCTAAAATATCTATTTTAAAGATTAATTTAGAATTCATTTTTTCAGTGGCATATTTAAAAAATTTAGTGCCTAAGACAATTTCCGATTGGGAAATTTTTTGAAACTGCTGTCTGCTGTAGAATTAAACAATAATGATAATTACATTCTAATTTTGTTCCATATCCTTTGGAAAATCAAGCTGCAATATTAGAGAATATGGTGCAAAATACGTATTTAGAGAAAAGCAGATATTTTGAAATTGCAGTTAAATCTTCAAAAAAATCAACAGATATTGCTCAAGTTTAATGATTTTGTGAAAATCTGCTAAATAACTGCAAATTGAATTGAAGACAAAATGCAAAGTCTTAAAAAATCTACAGGATATTTAAAGAAAAAAAATAAAAAGAATTTTTTTTGCAGATTTTTTTGTAGATTAATTTGAAGAAAAAATTCAGATTTTTTGCTGTCTTACAAAATCTGCAGAATATTTAGAGAAAAATATAATAAGAATTTTTTTTTTTTGCAAATTTTATTTCGATTAAATTGAAGAAAAAATGCATATTTTTCTGTCTTCAAAAAATCTGCAGAATATTTAGAGAAAAATGTAATAAGAAAATTTTCTGCAGATTAAATTGAAGGAAAAATGCAGATTTTTTCTGTCTTCAAAAAAATGTAAATATATTATGGAATATGCAAGAGATTCATGAATATATAATTTCGCCAATAATTACGCTTATTTGTAATGTTGCATCCAATATCGTTTAATATATAATTGTACTGAAACATACTATATTTGAAATAACCTCAACGGAATAATCGTCTTGGCTAGGCACGTGTTTTTACTGGTGACCTATCGAGCGAAACACTGCTGCAACCAGGAAACCGGGCGGAAATGGGGAAGCTACCTTCAACACCACAACAATCACGCGAAGCAGCGATGTCCTTCTACCATCTTTAAATTGGTAAATTTTGATTAGTTACTCAGTTATGCGTGGGATGAAAATTAACTCTTGAGTTCGCGTTTTTAAAATCAAATCTTGGGCATCAATCTAGTTTTCGAAGAAAATAGAACAACCTCCATTCACGTGACTGCCAGGGACCACCCACCAAACTAAAGAAGTTCCAGCCAAGTGATAAATTCTTTATTGAATTTACAAAATATATATAATTAAATATACAGGGTGTCCAAAAAAGAGGAACAAGCGTTTATTTCCTTAAATATTGATCCTAGACATGTACTTCAAATTAAAAAGTTTCATGAAATAAGGTGAGAATTTGAATGAAAATACTTTGACTTGTAAGGGGATTGGTAATGAAAAGTTACAAAACAAGAAAGTTACAAAGTTTATACGGCCCCCGTATTGCAAAAATACCAATATAGTAAAATGTTTCTCTTACATTCATCTATTCGAATACAAAATTGCACTCTTCTAACTGCAAAACTAAAGGGGATATAAGAAGACACATTTTAATGATTAGGCCACTTTTCCATACTTCTCACTGCTGTTTGATATTTACTGTTTGACATTGTAGGGACAATATACATATTTGAATAAGTTATTAAAGGGGTGGAATCATGAAATAACAATGCATTTCTTAACTTTTGTTGAATTTAAAATATGTTCAAATAATACATTAATAGAAATATTTACAAAGTTAGTTCATCTTTTAAACTTTCGAAAAATAATCACGTTGATATGTCTGCAGTGAAAGCTCATCTTCTCATCAACAAGCAGTCCTTAGAAATATTATTGGAATACAATAGCAATATATTTTTTAAAAAAATAGCTGTGTCTTCAAACAGTCTAAAGTTGTAGTTGTAATTATCTGAATTGTATTTTAGAAAATAACAGTCTCTCTTTTTCTGTTAGTGTCTTTTAACAACAGAAAATGAACGTTTTACCAGCCAAGTTCTCGGTGAGACAACATGAAAGTGAATCCGATACCTAAAAACAGACAATGAAAGAGAAATCGAAGAAAAGCAAACCAGAGCGCGAATGCGGACTTTGCGTGATATTGAAGGGGGGGAAATTAACATTAGTTGGCCGAGGACCAAACAGGAGCATCCAATAAACCCTTTCTGTCTATGTTCAAAGCTGTAATGGATAGTTATTTGCCCTCTCCCGTTAAGCCACACAGTTCTACGCAATAAACGAATATTGTTTTTCCCGAAACTGTTTAGTGTGCAGCCCGATCCTATTTCTTTCTTACTTTTCCATTCACTTTCTTTTTTCTTTTCTCCTGTTTATGTTTTTTCGTTAATAATCGAACTCTCAAACTTAAAACGAAGTTTTGAAATGATTTTAGTGAGTTCTGCAACTCTGTAACCCAAAAGGACGAGTCGATACTGCCTTTAGGTGAAATTTATAATGCGCACAATGCTCAGAGAAAATATTTTCCTGCTGTGCCTTAAATTTTCATTTTCTGAAGTTGTCCTTCCATTTTTTGTGAAGTTGATATTTGAAATTATCTGCCAATGAAACTGACAAATGCGAGGACTATTTTTTAAAGTAAAAACCGTTTTGAAATTAGAAATTGAAAAGTATACTTTTTATCAATTTTGTTTCTACATGAAAGCCTGTACTTTAAACTACTTTTCAACAAAATGTCCACAAATATTAAGGCATTTGTCGTATCCTACATCCAGCTTTTCAATCCCATCCTCAAAGAAATCCGCCGCCTGCCCATAGCGAGCACAAGTTACAATAATTTAAGTGTTCTGTCACAATTCCACAGAGAAAACTGTTTGAAACTCGAGGAAACTCGTTAGTTAAAGATGAAATCGTAAAGCGTCTGTTCTCTCAAACTTTTCCATCTACTTTCTGTACCAAGTCTTCAGCAATGACAGAAGATCGCCTGCTTCTTTCCTCATCAAGCACATTCGTGCCGCCATCTTCAAATGCTATTACCCATTTTCTTAATATTCCTTCTCTTATAATGTTTTCTTCATACATTTTACTGTTCTGTCGAGGAATTTCAGGCACTGCCACATCGTTTGCATTTTTAAAAAACGATTGACAGAGCTTATTTTGTAGTCGGCGGGATTTTCAATTTATTGAGGCATCTTAAATACTCCCAAACGACTCAAGTACAATCGAATTCTTACGTAATGGCGTCTGTGGCTGGCCAACAATGAGCATGCGCGGACGCCAGCTGTAGCGCTGCAGCAGTCCAATTTCAAAACTATACTCTTAAAAAGCATGCCTCGTAGTTTTCATCATTGGCAAATTTTTACAATAATTTTATTTCGTTTTCACTGTTTTTGAGATTAATTTTAAATACTCTGTAAATGACAAATAGTCAAAACGCACAATTTTCAGTTTGAATATTTTTTGGATGGAAATTTATTGGAAAAATACAAGCATCTATGCTATTTAGGACAAATAAACAATTACAATCTGAAATAATAGATTAATTCATATTAAATGCAACATAATTACATAATCAAGGAATGCGAAGTTTATGAAAAACTAAGATATAATTAATGCTATTAAATTAATTCTCTTTTTTATTTAAAATCGATTCCATAAATTTGTGTGTAAAATTCAAATATTACTTTTTTTGCAGGATTAAGGAATTAAAAATAAATAAAAGTCTGTCGAAAATTTTCATTGATTAGAGTACTAAATTACTGCGAAGTGAAAGTCAAAATACTGCCAAAACTTCCTTTATATTATAAAATTATATTGATTTATAAAGAAAAAAAATTGAATCGTTTGCACAAATATTACTCATTATATTTTTGTGAAATAAGTTTCTCCGAAAAAACCATTAATAGCTGCTCTTTCATTGTAAAAAATTGTTAAAATTGCGGGAGTCCCCCCTCCTCTGGAATTTTTCTAAAGGAAAGAACGATTCCATTCTGACCGAAAATTATCTCGAGTTCTGAGGTAATGGAATTCTCTCTCTACCCGCGCTCAGAGAGTTGAACCACGTATGTTATGGCAATATACAAAACCTGTGTCACTTCTAAGGTATAGTATAACTTCTCTTTCTCTGGTTGGAAAGTTAATTACAAACATTCCTTCCTCAAGCAGGTTTTGCTCGCGCAGTCTTGATGCAGAGAGTTCTGAAGCCTTCTTTGACAATCCCACCAAATCCATCTTCTTTGACAGCACAAAATCACTCATGCTGATCAATTTCCTTATGAAGATAATTTCTTCCAGAAATGATAACTATTGAACTACACTTCATCATCATGTACTTAAGGAGAGGTAATTTTAACGGAAGCGGTACTGGGAATTCAAATGCATTAGGATGTAGGCGTGTAGCTGATGGTAGGCCAGTATACTCTTTATTAAATTTCTTTTTCTTTTTATACTTTAATGTTGCCACTGTGCAAAAATAACAGTCATTTACTTCATTTCTAGCTCCTTTCCTATTCCTGCCCACACGAGGGAGGATCTTCGCCTTCTGTAGACTGCTTGATCCCAACTACAGTAATCGTTTGTAGATAAGAGATACAAAATAACCTGACATGAAACCTAAATGCAGTTTCAAAATCGATCCTGTTTATTTCAGTCAAATTCACCAAGAAAAATCGATATGTGAGGATATATATATATATATATATATATATATATAAGAAAAAGTTTTGTGTTTCTAAGTTTGTTTTGATATATATATATATATTTGTTTTTGATTGTTTTTGATTCTTTTTAAATCTTCTTAAATGTATTTATATTTTTTATTCAAGAAATCTTCCATTTTCGTTTGTTTTGTGCTTTTAGAAGGGATGACGGCAATTTTTAACGGATTTCGTTTGTCGTCAGCAGAAAAAAGCACAAATTAATATCATGAGCGAGCTTTCCTTCCTGACGAGCGGCTCGCTATGATATTTTTCATTTTTTTGGTTTTTTCTGGTTTTTGTCTATTTAGCCATTTTGTGCTTTTTTTACTGTTTTTGAGTTTTTATCTTGTGTTTATATGTTGGTTTTGATATATATATATATATATATATATATAAATATATATATATATATATATATATATATATATATATATATATATGATCCCTTTACCTATGAAAAGATAATCTATCTACAATGATTTAATAAAAGAAGATTGAATCAACCTTGACCCAGATGCTCTGCACTTCATACTTAATAATAATGTATCATATATATTTCAAATGTTCCGGAGAGATAATTTCTAGCATCTTCCTTTGTGACTTCTGTAGCCGTCGAACCTGTATCTATATATGTTTCCGCTGCATACCTACACGTAAAAACTCTTATGGTGCAGAATTTATTTATCTCATCAGATAAATGTAACAAATAGAAATTAAAATCTGTTCTAAATAGAATTTAAATCTTTAATGGATATTAAATCAAGTGAGGATAATAATACAGACAGACTTTAAAACTTTCCTATCCGACTTATTATTGTTAGATTTTCTTTCCTATTTCAACGATTTTGAGAAGTTGTTTAAAATTACTAGGTTTCTCACTTTGAGAAATCCTCACAAATCGTTATTCCCAATAGATCCCCATCTTTTCAGAAGCTATTTTTCTTCTAAATCTATAGCAGATTCTTAGGAGATTACAAGAATATGTGAATGGAGTCGAGGGAAAAAATATAGAGTAATATGCTTTTTTCTGTATGTGCTAACTCTACTCTACGCTCGAATAGGATCTCCAAAACGAAAGGAATTTACTTTTTTCACAGATATCGTGTTCTAAAAGAAATCAAATAAACCGATAGTTCGGCTGTGAATTGAGTTTATGAAAGTTTGTCCTCGCAGAGCGTTTGAATAGATACTACTCGAAATATAGTTCATATTTTTTATTGTTAAAATGTTAATCAATTTTTATTTGGGAGGAATTACTTTCTATTTTTCCTTTCCTGATAAGTATGATCATAAATATCATGTCACCAAAGCAATCATTGAGAGTTTGAACTCTCAGATAACACAAGATAATTGTAAAATAATCATAGGATATTGAAATCATAAAACTTAAAAAGTATCAGTTACACTCTTCGATTGATAATCACAGGAGGAAGAAGCAATTGGTTAAATTTTTATTACCATACTTCTACTTTTTCACGTGAGCTACTAGTCGCAGCGGAAACGTATTATCACGTGAAGCAGTAAAAGAAAAAATAAGAGGTTTTTATTGTATGAAGAGATGTTGTCGCTAGATTATAGAACTTGCGATTTGTTCCTTTGGGTTGCATTAAAGAAATACTTTTGTTCTGTCTTTGACAAATACGTTGAATGAGCTCCAGAACCTTATAACTAACGTTTATACGTTCTGAGGAGAATTGGACTAAAATATAGATGAGTGCTGTGTAACGGAAGTGAGACGCATAGAACTTCTGTAACTTATTGGAAAAATATGGAATGATTCCTATTTTTGTGAGGTATTATTTGTTTTAAGGCGACCATGGACCTTCAAAATGGGTTTTTTAAATTTTCAACTAATAACTTTTAAATTTTGCAGGGAGGCATAGGAGCACTATATAAGACAACACGCAACATTTTATTGCAATATATTTATTTATTTCTGAGTTAAAGGTATAAATGTAATTTTTAATAACAATTAATGGCTTTTATGGTAAATGTTCTAGACGCTTCAACTTTTGCTCAAATTTCATGACATTTTATATAAGTATAAAGACATACATGGAGAAGAAGTTTTGGCATTCATATAGAAGTAATTTTGTTATTAAACTGTAATATTTTCTTCCATATCATATATTGGGATATATTTTTTTTCCAAAATCAATAGTGTCGAGTTATTATTTGAATTAATTTTGAAATTCCTTCCTGAAACAAAAATAAAATAATCCCAAATTTTATTTGAGAAGAGTTAGAGTAACTATTTTAGAAAATTAGAATTATTTCGAGTAATTTTGGAGCGCCTAGAACATGTGTCATAAAGGCTGTTAATTGTTATTAAAAATTATATTTATACCTATAACTCAGAAAGAAATAAATGTATTGCAGTGAAAGTGTTTGTGGGTTGTCTTATATAGTGCTCCTATTAGTGCTTGCAAAATTTTAAATTAATTAGCTGAAAATTATGAAAAATGATCTTGAAGGTCACTGGTCGCCTTAATAAATGTAATAGTTCTTGAAAGATAGAAAATAAAATGCCAGAAGATTATTTTGGGATTACCCTGCAGTTTTAAATTAACTTAAATGTAAGTTTAATACTGCATTTTGGTTTCATTTGCAGTAAAAGCTTTTAAATAATTTTGTTGCACCATGTTTACAAAACACGATAGATTTTTATTTATGAATTTAGATATGTTACAAAAAGGGTTTCATGCTTTAAGAGACGGTGTTTTCCTTGCTAGGATTTCATAATGCTGTATCTTTCTGGATACAAATCAAATGCAAAGATTTATTAATGATTCACATCATTAGAGCAAGAAAGAACATAATCTTATTTAGAATCATTTGCTAAATCAGAGACAAGCTTTATATTTTTGCAGTCATGTAAAACTGGTTCATTCCGTCGATGCATATTCTATTTGTTTGAATTAACTCGTTGTATGCCAGTCACAATTGCATTTTAAATGATTAAATAAAATAAGTGCCTGATTTATTTTTAACCTAATTCTTGTACAATTGGCATATTTAATTATATGGAAATTTCAGAATGAGTTTTATTAATGTATTCTTCCCCTTTTCTTGCTTTTACCCTGCTTTATCTAATAAGAGGAAATATGTGTTAATAATCGTTCAAAACAACGGCAACTTCAAACATTTTGGTAATTTGCTTCTTCTGAATAAGAGTATCTATATCCTTAGAATTTTTGAAATGATTCTATAATTGAATTTTTATTTAGAAAATTATATTTCAACCTTTCAAGAGACCATGCAGAACCCCAAAATTCCCGATAAATGAGCTAACAAAACTAAAGAGAACCTAATGTTCAATCACAGATGCCTTCTTTAAATTATTGTTGTTGTTGTTTTGTTGTTACTAATCCCTCTCTGTCTAGCGGCAGCTAGACACCATCCATGAGCCCACTCACCCTCAAGAAATCGAGAGCAAGCAAAGGATCCGTCTCGAAAGTCTCCCTAGATAGGCGAAGACACGAGAGGATGTGCTCTGGGGACGCACTCGCTACTCCACACTTTGCGCAGACAGGAAAAACTTTGTTACCGTGGCTGAAGGAGCAATTCCTCAGGTGACCGCTGACAAATCTCTTTCAATTATAATGCAGCATTTTGAAAAAATTAGTATGCAAAGCATATTCCATATTACAGTATGTCAATGTAGCTCGTTTAATTTATGGATTTTATTATAAAAGGATTTTGTGCTCTCTTTGAAGTTATATGGAATTCGCTATTTGTTAAGTTTATTAAAACATTCATTGCTACTGACGAGATATCTCGCCTTTCAGGAATCTTCGCTGCGCACTAAAATTTGATGTTCATAACAAATTTATTAAGTTAAAATATTAATAAATGTCCGCAGAATACGCTTAAATCTTTCTTTTTTTATTTATAAACTGTCAAGAGAGAGCACGGTTACTAAATGCCTTCCTTGGAGCTTGCATCTAATTAGCTCAGCAATGAATTTATTAATTATGTAATAGGATCCTTCTACGATAATTTTAAATCGGCTACTAATATTTAAAGTAAAGTTAAAATATGCGAAATTTAAATGTCAAACAAAAAATATTGTACAAGAAATTGATATATATATATATATATATATATATATATATATATATAAATATATCATTTACATTACAATTCTTTATCATTAATTTTATAATTATTATTATATTTCTTTACATTTTAACGACATTGCACCTAGAATTTTCATTTTAATTATATATTTATGAAGAAGAAGCCGACCATTCTCGGCAGCTGGTTAGTAACATTAAATAATAGCTCTCACTAACATCAGTACTCTTTTTTCAGCATTAAATACAAAGAATCCATTTCAAATAGCCAGTAAGTTCATAAAGTTTACCGCGCAAATAAATTTCGGAATTCGAAAGTACTTATAGTTAGCGAAAAAGCAAAGAACATTCAATTTAAATCTTTGCGCATTTCTGGAAGTAATTTGAGATAAAATAATTTTTATATTGTTCTCAATACCTATTAAATATTTCTTTTTGAAATCTTACTGAAAACGTTCATAAGAAGAAAAAATATTTTGTGTAAAAGGCAAGAGAATTATACTTTTCAAAACTCAGAAAATAATAATTTGTTCAATAAAACCATTCAATATGCTTGACATTCTTGGAAAATTCTCAAAATGAACTAGCTGATGAATTTTATTGAAAAGTGTACTTACCGGCTGAAAAATATATTCGCATTAAACACTATTTAATCATTAAATTTTTCGAGTTTATATAGAAATGTTAAATTGATACTTTTCCCTCTTTTAAATGCAAAATATTACCTATTATTTCATATTTTAAATTAACCGACTCTTACTATTGAAGAAAAATTCCTGCAGTTCTTTTCAACTTTCTTTTACTACGTATTCTGTAATTCATATTATTTATTTTATTGTTTAGTTTAGTTATATTAACGTCCCGTTTTGAAGCAACACGAGGGCTATTTTGGGACGTACCTCGTAATTTTGAACCTCGGTCAGATGACGAGGACGACACCTGAGCTGGCTGTAAAAAAAATCCCGTAAAATTTGCGGTTTTAAATTGGCAGCTTGGTTGGTTGTGCAAAACCGTAAAAGTTACGAAGTAAATCCGTAGGCACAACGGTTTTTTACCATACAGGGACAAGTTTTTCCGTAAAAGTTACGAAGTAAATCCGTAGTCACAACGTTTTTTTACCGTATGAGATCAAGTTTTCTCGTTAAAATTTAAATCATCGAAGTAAGTCGACTGAGTTCAGTTGCTTTTCTCCTTCTGTTCGAGTTGAGTTGAGACGTGCTGATGTGGATTATCGATTAGGAATATTAATTAATCAATGCTTTATTATTAATTTCAATTAATCTAATTTTAATTGAACTTACTTGGACGATTTCAATGCAAGATGGTGACAAAACTTCTAACGCCTCCGAGCCGGGGATCGAAACCGCGTTCATAGAATTAGAGGGCAGTCGTTCTAACCACTAGACCACCGAAGATTTCATAGAGGATTGTAAAAATAATCTATTTGAGTTTTGAAGTCACTACAGCTCTAGTGGCGCCACCAAGTGGTGTAAAATCAACTATTGCCAGAACACGTGTTTTAAGGTTAGCTTTTATGAGTGACAATAGGTTACTGCAACATGTATAAACAGTTTGACCATGCCCTGTTTAATAAGATATTTCATTTATTTCTTTGTTTTAAATAAAAAGGTTTTTAATGTGTCAGTTTTCCTACTAAACGATACGTGTTTTATATGGAAAATGGTTGATTCTGAATCGAATGAAATTAAGTTTCCTTCGCAAAATGTTAAAAGCTACATTATTTTTCAAACTTCTAAGCTTATTTTGAAAATTAGAGAAAGTATTAGTGGCGATATATTTTTTTAATTATATTAATATATTTATTTAATATTGGGCATGTGTCACGTTACCTCACTTCTTTCCGTCAGGGAATGATGCATTATTCGAGATAGCCCGTGCAACGCCGGGCCACACAGCTAGTATATATATATAAGCTTTCTTTTTTCTTCTCTTTATTTTCCCTTTGATTGTATTTTAATTTATGTTATTTGGTAATTAATGAAGATTTTGTGTTTAAGAAAGTTTGAAAAAGCCTATAAGAATTTGAAATTGTGAAAAATTGTGTTGGTTGTTTTAAACTTTTTTTCCAATGAAGCAGTGTACTTTATGCAGAAATTTCAGTGGCTCGATATTTGTACGTCTGTAAGGACGGGTCAAATTACTAGTTAGTATTACAATTTATACTTCCATTGCGCGAAAGGGCCGCGATGGCCTAATAGTAAGATATTGGTTTCGGTGTCAGGGCGTTCCAAGTTCGAAACTGGATTCCACTGAAGATCAGCCGGGCATGTGGGCCCGGTTCACAATAAAACATATGTATGGGTCCAACCGCCGCCCCGATGGTGCGACTCAGAATGGGTGATGCTAGATCAGGTGTCGTCCTCATCATCTGACCGCGGTTCAAAATCACGAGGTCCGTTTTAAAATAGCCTTCGTTTAGCTTCAAAACGGAACGCTAATATAATTAAGCTAATCCAGTGGACTAAAAAATGAATTTGTTCTTATTATTAAAATACTTTGTTATCAAAAGCTGTTTTATATATAAAATTGAAAAATACAAAGAAAGGGCATCTGTATGCATAAATTGCTTTAATCAACCCTTATGTGTTTTTATGTGGTACTCTAGTTTTACTTGATGCCTTTTTTTATTTATTTTAAAAACAATTTAATATATTTCAAAAAAAATTCTCATTGGTGTGCAGTGTGAGCATGAAAGTGGCTTCGAAGTTTGCTTTCTATAGTTAAAATAACTATGCTTAAAATTAGGAAGTTCATTTTAAATGGCCATGCGTTGTTTCAAAGGGTGCGTTAAATTAACCAAGTTTTTCTATAAAAATAAGCCTAAAGAAGGATTTTTTAACTATATTTTTGAACGGTTATACATGATGTTGCCGAATTTGACCGACATATTCAGAGGGGTAGGCATCCAGAGGATGAAAATTCACCATAGAACATGGGGTCCCAAACGACGTTTAGTCGGTGAAAATTGCAAAAATACAGGGTGTCCGAGAATTGTTGCAAACTTAAAAATTAATAAAAAAAACTAAAAATGTTTCAACAACCAATTTTTACCCAATGAAAGCGCGTTTTAAAAGTGTTTCTTCTTGTAATTAACACGCCGGTTTGGTGATCCAGGCGGTCGTAAATTATTGAAAACGAAAAATTAGTTTAGAGCCATTATCTGCAAAAATTTTAAAACTGGAAGAAAAATAAAAGCATGAAATTGTAGGGAATTTTACACTTTTTAATTTGTTATAAAAATGTCATGTAGCGTGAAACTGAAGAGTTATTGTGATATTCAAGAAAAACTAAAAAGTTCACACCAGAAACACGAATTGGCTCCTGCTGATCGGTAACATATCGATGTTGCTACCGATTTTTGCAGAGAGTTTTGCCGAATTCGTATATTTTTGCGATTTTCACCGACTAACGTCGTTTGGGACCCTATGTTCTATAGTGATTTTTCATCCTCTTGATGCCTACTATCACGGCTCTGAATTTTTCGGCCGAATTCGGCAACACCCTATACACTGTAAAAAAAATCCCGTAAAATTTACGGTTTTAAACTGGCAGCTGGGTTGGTTCTGCAAAACCGTAAAAGTTACGAAGTAAATCCGTAGGCACAACGGTTTTTTACCATACAGGAACAAGTTTTTCCCGTAAAAGTTACGAAGTAAACCCGTAGTCACAACGGTTTTTACAGTATGAAATCAAGTCTTCTCCGTAAAAATTAAGTCATCGAAGTAAGTGACGTCATCGACTGAGTTGAGTTGTTTTTCTCCTTCTGTTCGAGTTGAGTTGAAATGTGCTGATGTGTATTATCAATTAGGAATATTAATTAATCAAGGCTTAATTATTAATTTTAATTAGTTTAATTAATATAATTTTTAATTGAACTTACTTGGACGATTTCGATGCAAGAGGGTGACAAAACGTCTAACTCCTCCGAGCCGGGAATAGAAACCGCGGTCATAGAAATAAAAGGCAGTCGCTCTAACCACTAGACCACCGGCGATTTCAAAAAATGAAGTAAAAATAATCTATTTGAGTTTTAGTCACTATAGCTCTAGTGGCGCCACCTAGTGGCGTAAAAATCAACTATTTCCAGAACATGTGTTTTAAGGTTAGCTTTCATGAGTGACAACAGGTTACTGCAACATGTGTAAACAATAGCGGAGATGGAAACCTATTAAAAACATGAAATGAATGCAATAAAATTACATTTAAGAAAAGGGAAAGTTATCGTACGGAAAGCAATACCGTATGACGAAAAATAGAATTTGAACTGACGGTTTTAAACCGTTTATGGCTGGAGCGGAAAACGGTGAAAAACCGTTTTGTCAACAAAACAGCTTTAAACCGTCAAATATACGGAAAAAGTCCGGGAAAAAACGGATATTTTTTACAGTGTATAAGCGAGTGTGATAAAAATTTGATGATATGATTTATATGTTTAACTGAAATTATTAATGATGAGGCTAAAGGGAAGAAAAATTTAGCACAGCTTACGTTATATGGCCCTAGGACAGAGAGGTTTGTGTGACCAGGCGTTAATTGGTATCAAACCCAAAAAAGTTTAAATCCGCCTTGGGTGCTGCCTAAGCCAGTGTCTGATATGCTAGATAGCTTTCCTGCTCTTTCAATCTGTATATCGTTCAGACTATGCTGTTTTGTGGCGGGATTTTTGGGACGAGATAACATACACTTTCACATCCTTGCACACCGATGTTACACAAAAGGTAAAGAGGAACTTATATTTCGCATAGTTCGTATCAAAATAGCAGTGGTTTCAAATAAAAAGAGAAGCATGTACTCAATGAAATTTAGTAATAATATATAGTGTGCAGATAAATTAAAAAGAAGGATACTTGGACGCAGTCGGAAAGTGGGTCCAAGTGTCTCATGTTTAATTATACATTTATTTATTTCCCGCTGAAATAAAATGATGGTATTTTTCATTAAAATTTTCCATCAATATATATGTGCATTTATTTTCATAAATAAGAAATACTGCTTAAAGGACGAGAATTTTGTTCGTGTGTTTAGTTTAACATGGTTTTACTAGTTTGGTAATTAACATTGACAATAACTATACCCATTGTTGATCACATGGATCGTACAAAAAGGCTTGGAAATGGTCTAAAAAACGAACATTTTGTGCTGCAAATGTTGGGATTTTAAACGATATAGTAATAGACCTCAACTGAAAAAGGGGTCGAAAATGGAACCTGGGTTTAATTAACACCTACTGGAGTTTATTTATTATATTTAATAACATAAAGAAGGCAAGCATAAAAAAATAACCTCGGGTATGGTTATTTATTAGCTTCATGCGAAGGGTCATTTTGTCTGTTATATAATAATTATTTTATATATATAATATAATTATTATCTAACCCAGATATGTACACATAATATTGTTTATTGAATTCGTCTATTTTATTATTTTTGTAGAAGAAGAAATTTATAAAATATTAATAAGATTTTTCAATAATTTCATTTAAACTTGTACTTATATATCATCCTTTTACTTAATTTTCGTTTAATCACGCCTGGTAAAATTAGAAAAATAAAGAAAGCTAAGGGAAACCTAGAACGGAAATAATAATAATAATTAGGCAAATTAGTAAAAAAATTATAAATTTTGAATATACATATATATTGAAATTCGAAATGAAAAACATCCAAAAATTCCGAATTCTCATTGAACTATGGTTAGAGTTAATTCTATTTACTTCTTTATGTTTCTGAAATTTTCAGTTTGAAATCCTCTAGAAAAAAAATCAAGATAATAATTTGTTTATTAAAAATATTGTTTTCCTTTCTATTTTCTGTCCATTAGTCTAGCAATTTTCTGTGTATAACGAGTCCTAACTGTATTCAAAATGAATTCCTGTATGAAATCCATACTATAAGAGGCTCTAAGGTTTCAATACCTTACAACAGATAAGAAAGAGGTTTTCTTCTGATAATATGTTTCATTAATAATAAAAACACATAAGAAAGGCGCAGTTCGGGTCCTCGCCGTAGAATTTTCGTGAAAACGTGGGGATAAAATTATAACTGTTTCGTATTAATATTTAATTTAATTACCAATCTCTTCAATACAATATTTGCACAGAGTTGTATAATGGTTACAGAGTTGATAAATCACAAGCTACCACATAGTGATAAACTTTGTCGCATAGTATTTTTTCATCGTACCAGTATAGGCGCATGGTTATGATTGTTATGCATTAGCATTATGCAAGGTTATAAATAAGTGTAGCGTGGTTGAATCTGATGCCATTTTAGAAAGCACGAGAAGTATTACTTGGACCCAAAGGAGGCAATAAAAATACAGTTGCACATATGAATCATTAATTACAAATTATCAATTACAGATATGATGTATCCGTTGTGGGATCAACCATTCTTCACGCATTATTAGTCTCGTAGTTATTAGCGATTCAAATCTGACGGTATTTTGACACACAAGAAAGTTCGACCAACAATCACTGTAATGAGTGAAAATACGTTTTCACGTCAACACACACTCACGCGCACGCATACACACATTAAGAATTAAAAGTTTCGACAGGCAAAATAAATTAAGAAGATTGTATGATGCTTTCTATTAAACTGGATGATTCGGAAAGTCCCTTCTGAAGGGATTATGGGCAGGTCGTTGATCGTTGTTCTTATGGGTTTTGGTACAACAATCAATCTTAAATTTGAGTACCTTTGATGAGAGGGAACTGATGAACATTGCGACACGAATGCATATAGTGGGTGGGGGAATAGAAGATAAATAACAAACCACATCGTCCGTCCTAAAGATGTATGCCCCTCATAAGATGTCTGGAATCCTATTATTAATGCTGGGCACAACATACATACAGACGAAAAAAAATATTACAGTCCCCTTACTAGGATTTATCTAGGATACGCAATGGGGGCAGGAATTTTAATGACTCTGAGTGCGCATGGAGGATGGGTAATGCAGCATAGAGTTACAGAAAACAGACGCTACCGAAAAGAATGTACGCTCTGTCCTTTAAAGGATTTGATCCTAGAATTACGCTTTATGGAAAAGTTTTGCTATAAATGCAGTTAAAAATAAGAAATTTGGTGATTCAGTGAATATTTAAAAATAAGAAATTTGGTGATTCATTGAATATTTAAAAATTCAATTTGGGCACACAAATTTTGATATCAATATTACATTTCCATCAACAATGAAATTTATTTCTTATTGATGAAATATGATATTGTACTTATATTATTTTTGGTAATCATCATTTATTTATATAAACTTATGGATGATTGTGCTTTATGGAATAAACCGATGAAAGAATATTATGCATGGTACTACTTTAATATTTGTACTGAATATTCCTCAGTTGGTCGTAATGCTGGGTAAATAAGAATTATAGGTATATAATTGCTTGCATTTTTCGGTTGATCACTAATATTACTCTATTGTTTCAAAATGTCTCTTTTTTTCATCCTTGGTATCATAAATGCAGAAAGGAAACTCTCACAATGTTTTCAAATTTTCTACAACCGTTCTACAAACAAAAATGTGCTTCTTGTTTATAAATTCTGCGCTATGTGAGCATTTTAATACTTTATAAGCTCATAATTTGCTGAACGCTTTTAGTTGCTTAATTGTTCAAAGATAAATAAAATATTTTCTTAGGCAATTATAATAGGTGTATTGAATCAGTGACGAGAATAATAATAATCATTCTTCATTTTTCTTGGAATAATATTTGAAAAGTTCAAATAATAATTAAGATCAATGCCGATTTTACTGGGGATTCCACAATTTACAAATTTAAGCCAGCATTTTATATATTCAAAGCAATATATAGAATATAGGAGCATCTATACCAGAGAAACGTATTATATTCTTTTACAGTAGTCGGTAAAATATTTAGCAAATGATATAAAGGAATTTATCAGGAATATAAAAGGTTGTGAAGACCATGAGATACTACTATAATATCAGAAACGCCCTCTGACTATTTCATGATTTCAGCACATATGCTGATACAAATATTTACATGACTAAATGTTTGTTTCAGTTCATCGATATCCTTTTTCTGTCGGGTATGCATTTGAATCAAGTGTTTCTGCTTTGATTTTTGTCCTTATATTACTTTAATTCATTTTTTAGAGTTTGGTAGATAGAAACACTGTTTTCAGAAGAAATTGCCAATTGTATAATGGATGTGCCGATTAGCAAAGTTTACTAGCTCGATATATTTAGAAACTTTTCTATGTTAAATTGCTTCTTAGCAGAGTAAATTTTCTTTAATTAAAGCTTAAATCTTGTATTTAGGGGAACAAACATTTCTTGATACTATGCCAAAGAAGGAACCATTGTTTTTTGCATCAAATTATGCCTTTCTTTTCGCTTCATATTATAGTTTCTTACCAGAAACCAAAATATGTTAATAAATTGTGTTCATCAAGTTTTATTAATTTCAAATACTCTTTCAAGGATTTCATTTGAAAATGCTGTTAGTGTATATTATAAGAAATTATATAACGCAAGAAGTGAACCTAAACAGTAAGAAATAAATTCGAAAAAAATGTAATTCACAACGAAAATAAATTCTTTCGAAGCAGCATTCGAGTTATTTTAAATAATCAATAAAAGGACGTGAATCAGAGAAAAGTCAAGCAATTTTTGAGGAGAATTGAAAGACGATTTTAAATTGCATGAATTAGATTGAAAACGCGAGAATTGGGAAAAAGAATTTTAGTTGCACCCGAAATTCGATGAATACCCGCTCATATTTTACATAAAAGTGAACAATGCATTCAGGAAGATTGAAAATGATTGCGTGAAGTTAAAAGAAGAATAAATAAAATAAAAGAAAACAGTTAAATGTAGCTGCACATAAAATTCTTGAAAAATGCCAGCAGTAGCCTACTAACAAAAAGTCAATTTCACGGAAGATTAGCTGGGATCATGAGCAAATATAACACCTAGAATTTAATTTTAGTTCCAAAAATGCTTGGAAAAGAAACAGGTAATAGTAATGCGACTCCTTAAGGAGAACTCTAAAAAGAAACAGGCAATAGGAATGCGACTTCTTAAGGAGAACTCTAGAATTTAATTTTAGTAATGCT
>BGPR01000425.1:93561-125618 GCA_013235015.1 Araneus ventricosus | reverse complement strand
AATGCGACTTCTTAAGGAGAACTCTAGAATTTAATTTTAGTAATGCTTGAAAAAGAAACAGGTAATAGTAATGCGACTTCTTAAGGAGAACTCTAAAAAGAAACAGGCAATAGGAATGAGACTTCTTAAGGAGAACTCTAGATATATTCTTGCCGAACATTACAGACACGTCCTTTGTCAACTTGTAACGAAATAAAAATTATTTACTTTTCAGAAACGAATAAAATATGTTGAAAATATGCATGCCAATCTATTTTGATTAATATTCATAAACAAAAGTATGAAAATGTAAGGAATCCATATGTTGAACCTGCGATAATTTAATCTTTTTCATGATACCTCTGTTATATATGTCACATTCCCCGCCAATCTTTCTTATCACGCGTTTTTTTATATAAAATGCCTTAACCTTTAATTTTATAAAACCAGAAATATATCTATCTTTGGAAATATTATTTTATTTCCAGAATTTTGCAAAAGCATCCTGCAATTTTCCTGCAAATCATTACCATAATAATGAATGTATTTTTTTAGAGACCAACATGAATCTAAAAAAAGGAAAAATAATATAAGGCACGCTGAGTTTAGTCAATCATTCCAGATTTCTATATGAAATTTACTCACCACGATAACTACGTTTTCTACTAAGCAATTACTATAATACATAACTTAAAATATGTAAATAAAAGACAATTGAGAGAGAAATAGCATCTGACTTTGTACACCAAAATCAGAGATATCGGAATTCCGTTTCTAGCCTTGGACGATGGTTGATTCAAGCCAAAACTTCGCTAATCCCCATTGTTGGAAGGTGTGAGAGCCCCATGTGGTGATAGCTAAAAGGGTAATAAATCGTTGGCAACTGATTTCAGAGAGAAACGCAAAATGTAACCAAACCACCTTAAAGATCACCCCTATCTTAAGGAAGGTTAAGTATTTTTGGCTCGGAACATGAAACGTAGATAATTGAATTTGCCAGCCTTCTATGTTTCACTTTAAAAATACATTTCGCTTTTTTTGTTTGTTTGGAAGACCTAAAATTGCCCCCTTATTTTTTTAAAATGCTTAAATGAAACCATAATAATTAATAAAACCTTAAACCTTCTATTCTAAACCTATATAATAATTTAACGCTAAAAAATGTTGAACGAACAAGAACTGAGTCTCCTGAGTTTCAAAAAGAAGAGAGACTTACTCCTTCACTGAGCAGGAGACAGGCATTGAGAGAATTTGAACTGTAAGCGAATCAAATATGAGTTTAAGATTTTAAAATTCACAGGCTACTGAAGTATTTTAAAATAATTTTTAAAAAATATTCATTAAATGTAATGGAATTTTTTATTTAGCTTAGTAGAATTCGCACTTGCAGCAACTGATGCAGATATGTGAAGAATAAATGCTTATTTTAAAAATCTCAAGAGTAAAAAATTTAAAACTGTACTTGAATACGAACTTAGTTTACTGCTATTACCCTTTAAAATTTTCAAAAGTGATCACACGCTGCTGGTTGCTAAAAGAAACAGCATTTTATGCAAAGTCTTTAACAGCTGTTCACTGCAATTATGAAACGAATTCCGCATTCTATATTATCATGATACTTATTTTGATCTTCTAGGAAAAGGTAAAAGAAATCCAAAAAATCATATTCTAATCACAGTCGGTCCTTCAGGTGTCCAACAAAAATATGAACATTTTGCACTGACCGGAGAAAAGACGGTTATATTTATTCCTTCAACAATGTAGGGCTTTCGAGAAAGCTTGGAATTCCCATAGCACTAATAGTTGCACAGTTGCGGCAACATACCGGCTGATCTTTTCATTATTGCAATGATATTTAATATATATCACAGGTTTCCTCGGCGATATTTTATATCTTTTCTTTATCTATTTCCTGGCTGACATTTATTAGCCACCATTCATTTCGAAGCTGTACTTTGTTACATCAACGGCAGTGCTAATTACGTGCTTGTAACTTTCAACTAAACAAATTTATTGTATAGATAAATTAAAATGTGCTTACGGATTGAAGAAATTGCGTTACTTTATTATTCGGGACAATAATACTGTAGTAAAAAAAGGCAATCAAGTTGCTTAAAAACAATTGGATTCAGAAATAAAATGACTATTTAGTTCTTCAAAAAAAACTAATACAGATTAGAATGGAGCGAAAAAAAACCAAATTTTTATTTCCGTATCGCTATCGCGCTAGAAAGACGCGATTGGTTCATAGTTAAGTAACATAAAAGAATTATTCAAATCTGATGATATTTTCCGATCGCGCAAAGCGTCTAAATATTTGAAAAAATGGATAATTTCACCGTTTTTTAGCAATTTTTTAAAAGTTTTGCTTCCATATTTTCTTTAATGCTATAGTGCAAAAATGTTGCAATTGGTAATGCTACATAAGTAGATATTTCTCTGTTTATCTGCTACATATAAAATATTTCTCGTGCGGATCCCTTAAAAGTTACCAAAAAATGCAATCTTCCTACAATTTTTGTGTTATTTTAAAACAAATTAGTATCATTTTTAAGTATCCTCAACGAGATCATGAAGTTAATCTATATTGTTGACAAAGCGAAGCGAGGTCTATGTCTTAAGTCAACCATTGAGCATATTGTCTGTATGTTACGCGGTTACTACCAAACACATTGCTCGATTTCCTTCGAATTTGGTATAAATATTTCTTGAAGGAACCGAAAACGGTGTATATGTTTTATTTCTTATTTTTAAAAATTCATTTCGACTTTGAGGCCATTTTACTGAGTTCGACGTTTCGGCGAGTTTGGCGCCATTAAAAGGTTTGAATTATTATTTTGGTAAAGACGAGAAGTGCAACTCAATCTTGTAAATGCTGATAAAAGCAAACATCTACTCTATCAAAATTCGAAGGTAAACAAACGTATGTATGTATGTCCTTCTATCTTCTCACGAACCGCCGAACGGAGAAGCGCGCGGAAAGTACCAAAAGATGGGGAATAATCCAGGGAAGCCGTTTCGGTCATTTATATTCCGAAATTTTAATTAGTGAAAAAGATATTAATTAACTAATTGACAACAATGCTTTTCATTGTTTCGGATACTTTATAACAATACTTTTCATTGTTGCAGCGCAATTCAAAATTTATTTTATTGTTGAAGTCGTTTACTTTAAAGAACATTGTTACAACAACAATAAAAAAGTGACTCTGACAGAAATAAAAAAAAATGTATTGTTGCAATATGGAAACCTGAACAATGCAACAAGTCAATGTGGATAGAGTTTTGTGTGGGTTTTGGTAATTGATATAAAGAAACAGGGAAAATTAAATCACTCATATAGGGTTTTTACTAAAACTATTGTTTTCTATGAGGTTTCACTTTTAGATTTCATGTACTCAGTGCATCTTGCTTCATGTGCATATAAACTGGAGGCGGGCATATGAAAAAATACGGATTCCGATCAACGCTGGGTTATCTCATTCCTTCCGTACTAAGCCAGACAAAAAATAATTTCGGAATCGTAATTTTACAAAATAAAGATTTTTTTTGCGATTTTTTTAAAGTATATTTTGAAGCCTTTACGCGAACGGAATGATTGAACCGCTTTTTCCTCCTTATTTATTTAGGAGAGAATGTTGGGCATGTGTCACATGATCTGACTTTTTCTCTCCGTCAAGGATTGACGCATTATTCGAGATAGCCAGTGCAACGCCGGGTCATGTAGCTAGTTTAATTTAAATTTCATTAATACGATAAAAATAGACATATATAATGATAATTTTATTCGTACAAATAAAACAGACATTTCACTGTCATAGTGTTAATACGGATGAAAGCATAAAGCTGATTCGTAAAAATAATTCTCATTTATAAAAGAGAGACAGAGAAATAAAATCTTTAGTTTCCTATTGATAGTTGTTTTTCATGTTTAGTTCCATCTAATTATTGTTTTTCTCTTTTTGTGACAGGTCCTTTAGTGATTCTGCAAAAAGGTTGATATTATAAAAAGTTGAAGAAGATTATCTGGTTTTCATGTAACGTTTTTTTGTGCGTATTTATCATTACAATATTTACCCTCTCACACCAAGCGAGGCGGTCGCGGGTGGTTTAAAAATTTCCCCCTAACAGCGACGAAGACCGGCCTGAGGCGGTTGGCTTCTTCTGAGGGGAGGTGAGGTTCTGAGATCACTTAGGAGATAGCGAGGTAGGGGTCCACTTATCCTCACCAACCAAAGCTCATTTAGCTTCGCCTTAAGGTATCCGCATACGTTCGAAAACCCATTTTTGACCGAAAATCATAATTTTTTTTTTTAATATCTTATCTGAAAGCCTATTGTTTTTAGTTTTCAAAACAATTTTTATTTTACATCTATGATGATCAGAAGTGAAATTAGAGACATTTTAGTAGAACTCGACAGTTGAAAATGGAGTGGTAAATAATACGGTAAAGAAGCATTTTTCATTGTTTTTACTTAAGATATTTAAATTTTATTGTTTATTTTTGTTTTATACTATTTTCCATATACCAGGTATTATTTTGAAAGATTTTCAGTGTGAATTTCTTTGTTTTCTGTGACATTGTTGCAAATTTAGGTAATTTTGAATCATTGCAGTATCTTAATTCTCCGTTAATGATGTAATTTTTGATAATAAACGTAGGAAAAGTACATAAATTGTACTTATGATCAATATCAATCATTAATAGTATCTCTAGATCAACTAATAGGCATTATAAAGTTATATGACTGAAAAACAATATTCAAATCTATCGATGGCGGCTGAATGATAGAAAACGATAATGACACATAAGGCTCAAGAAAACGACTAAAAAATCAGAAAATTTTTAAAAATGTGCTAAGCTGGCAAAAACTAAGGACTAGTCTACAAAACTGGGGAGTATTGAAGAAAAATTATTTTTTCTTCTCACTGTAAATTAAAAACATAAACTTTAAACTCATTTTTCTCGAAATGTGATTTTTTGCAAAATTTTCATTTTTCAAACACGATAACTAAATTTCAACTTAAAATATCCGTCTCAAATTTGGCATACATATTATTTATTATATTGTCTAGGTAATGAACCAAAATATAAGTGAAATAATCCATTAAAAAGTTGTGTATCTTTTAAGGTTTGAAAAAAGGCCAAAATTCTTTAAAAATTCATGATTTCACACTAAAACTCTTATAATTTACATGTTTTTAGATACATTGCAAAACGTTTGCTTCAGGACCTAGCCAATAGTTGAAGGATTATATATGTTAAAGGATTTATCATTCTGATCATATCTTTTTGAACGAGGATGTTTGAAAAAAGGTCAAATTTAGTACAAAAAAATTTAAGTTTTTTCAAATTTTAAAAAATATATTTAATTCATTTCACTTTTTTCTATGATTTATTAAGTTTTAACATAAATGTCATATAAAAATACAAAAATATTGCTTCAAATATCATTATTTAAAAAAAAGGCCTCCGAACGTAGTCGGATACCTTAAGGGAAAGTTATAGCAGGGATGGGGTGGTGGGGTAAATCACCACACAAGTTCGGAGAGTCGAATTCATGTCGCTTTCTCTCTAAATTTCTCGGTTTCATAGGGTCTAGAAGAAAAAATGTCGCCTCGGAATTAAAGAGTTAAAATTGTCGTGATAAATACCAATCTCATTTATTCATCAAGATACTTCTTCCATCTACAAGTGCTATTGCTGCTGTTGAGGTTATGATAGTAAAAGTTGCTTCCTCGGGAAATTAATGTCTTATAAGAATTTCATTTCACTTGAATTTCATTGCATTGCTGAAATATTTTAGCGCACCCGCTTTTACATTTTATTTTAGTAAAGTGTTTGTATTTGTTTGGAAGTAAAATTTCTACACAATTTTTTTGTGTGTAGTATTGTACACTGATTGTAAATATAGCTTTGTAAGGTAGTGAATATAGGGGACAAAGATGGTACATTGGTGTCCAGATGTTTAGCACGATTCTTAAGAAGCGGCAAATTTAGTGTTAATATGGATACAATGGTTTGAAACCAGTTGCGGAGAGACGTGGGGCATACAATAGTAGGAACTCGCATTTTACAGTGAAAATTTTGTCACGAATTCATTTAAGAGACGACCAGAAAGTGATGAAGACGAAAAGTGATTTTGACTCGTCCCATTTCACAGAAAGTTGATGACGAGATGAAACTTTCATCAATGATTTCGTTTGATGTGCATAATATCTACATGCACTTTCGTAAAAACTGCACTAGTATTCGGGAAGATATAAAGTTTTCTTTAAAAATCCCAAATTTTCCCGCATGTTCTTTGTTTATAACTTTCAGTGTTTTCAACCAAATTACACAAAACTTAGAGAATACGTGACAATATTTTAGAGAAGCATTGCATTGAAATTCGAAGTAAATACATAGGAAAATTAAGTAAATAAAAAGTATTTGTATTAATTAATTTGTAACTGCACATACGCAAAATACAATATAATTTTTCCTTCATAATTTCAAAGTCAGGTATACAGTGCAGCTTATATAAAAATTCCAGTTAACTACTGTTAAGATTCAGAAAGATGTCGGCACCCGCAAGAGCTGAATTGCTTTTCTTCTCTAAGAGAAAAAAAATGTGAGGATTTTTTTTCCACAATCTGATATTTTTTAAACTTAAATCTTCGAACAGTAATATTGAATTGTATGAAAGTTGAATATCCTGAATACTCATGTATACATATAAATTTAATACATTCGCTATACAAACTATGTAAATTCATACAATTGCAGGTCGAAGTTTACTATTCGTAGATTTAATTTTTATGAATATCAGTTTATTAGAAAAAGCTCATCATTTTGTTTCTCTTAAAGAAGAAAAACTATTAAGCTATTTCGATGCCGATATCTTTTTTAATCTTAACGGTATCGAAATGGGATTTTTATACAAGCTTCCTTATATACCTGACCTTGAAATTATAAAAGATAATTTATGCTGTTTCGCGCACGTGCAGTTAAAAAATAATTAATACAAATACTTATTTTCAATACATATTTCTTTTATTTTACAACGCATTTGCTTAAAATTTCATCACGATGATTCCCCAACATATTGTCACGTATTTTATAGGTTTCATCAAATTTGGTTGAAAACACTGCATGTAAAAAGCAAAAACCATGTGGGTAAATTTGGGATTTTTTAAGGTATGTGACTACCCTAAATTCCTCGTTTCACAGAAAATTTTCGAAATTTGTTTTATTTGTTTATTTTGTAGTCCATACATTTAGGTATGTAAAAATGTTTTATTTTTGTTTCTGTTATAATTACAAATAAAGTTATAGCATAAATAATAACCGGAAGTGACAATTCTGATACCGGAAGTGGCAATTAAAAGAGCCTTAAAAATACAAAGAATTATTTTGAACAACTATATTTAAATTCTCAAGCAATATATTGTCTAAAAACATAGATTTAAGCTTCCATTTCTTATTTTTATTGTTTTATTGGTTTTTGGCGACGCTTTTTTTAAAAAATACAACACAACAGTAATTACAACAATAAAAATTACTTTTTGGCGCTCAAATTGCTGTTTTATAATTTAATTCCATTTATTTTGAACTGCTACCTATTCTCATGTGTTTTGAAATGTAAATTTATCCATAGATGCTTAAAAATTACATGAAAATTGACAAAAAGCTAATTCAGATATCGAGACGCCACTAACTATCTACTATACAAAATTATTCAGAAAAAATCTGAAAAGCTGAAAGAACACAAAAGTCGTTTAAAATCAAGTAAAAGAGGGTTTGACTTGTAAATATGGCGAGTTTTAAGATTCTAAGATGTGTACAAAATTTTTTGTACTCTATGAAAATCTTTAAAAGCGTTTTCTGAGAAATTGGAATTTTCGATATTTTTCTACGCGGCAAACATAATTTTGGAAAATGTTTTTAAGATATTAAAATGAAATTTGGCCAAAATGTTTTATTTGTTTCTAGCTATGTTATGAACTAGAATCTAAGCTCTCTGCCTATATTTATTTATTTTATTGACTTTTTAGTGAGAAAAATCGATGATTTTTCTTAAAAAATTCGAGTTTGTTCGCAAAGTTTGGAATATCTCCAACACCTTTCGAGGTATTAAAAATATCCTAGTTCATAACACAGATACGCATGTTAGGTATATACTGTGCAAATATTGATGAAATATATTCAATACAACTTCTTATAGGAGGTTTGGCGTAAGTGCAAATGTTCACTAAAATTAGGCTAAAAATTGCCTATAATTTGAAAGTGAATGAAATTTCCAATGAAATTGCATTGGAATTCTCAGTTTTATAACTCATTTTGATTAAAAACATGAATGTTTCATTAAAAATTTAAAAATTTGAAAAAAAGTGCTCCGAAGGTAGTCACATACCTTAAGAACCTTTATCTTTTCTCGAATATTCTTGCTATTTTTACGAAAATGCACTCAAATATTATGCACATAAAATGAAATCATTGATGAAAGTTTCATCCCGTTATCAGTTTTCTATGAAACAAGAGGAGTCGAATTCCCTTCTCGTTTTCATCACTTTCTCGTCAACCCCCTAAATGCCTTCGTGATGAGATTTTCACTGTAATATCTGAGCTCCAACTACTATATGTCCCATGGCTCTCCGCAAATGATTGCAATCCATTGTATCCATATTATCTTCAAATTTGTCACATCTTAGGAATTGTTTTTAACTTCAGGATACCAATATACCTCCTGGACAGGAAAATTTCGATGTCCTCCGTCCATACAAACAATGTTGTCTTGACAATGAAAACTTTAAAAAAATGCGATGGAGAGAGAATCTTCTATTTTTTATTTGTGTTGGGGAGCGAGGTCTACTGTTCAAAGAACTACTAGTAGGTGCTTGATTCCACTTTTTTTAACGTACAATATTTGTTGCAGGATGGTGTTATGAAATGTTTGGTGGAGAAAGGAAGAGATGGATATTTTTAAAATAGAATTTCCGTTGATAATAACGCATTTTTACGATTTCTTTTTCTTGAAATTTCAGAATGAAGTGAAATATATTAGAAGGAAAAATAATGTAGTAATAGTATTCAATTTCAATTTTCTTGTTTAAAATCTGTAGAGATTTCTTAAAACTATTTTTATTTGAAAAATAACAAAAATATTTTTTTCGCAAATGAAAAATATCCGAATTCTTTTGAAGTAAAATTCTCCAGTAAAAGAGAATTAATCAAGTAACTGAAACTTTCCTAAATTAAAATTCGCACTTCGACAGTGAATTTCAAGTGCCTGCTAATTAATTTCACAAACGCTTTAAAATAAATTATTATTTTACATTACAGTACATCTAGTGAACTTAAAATAGCTCTAATAATGTCAGGAAACATGACCAGAACTTTGATAAAGCACGCAGGAGAGAACGCCTAGAAGAATTAAGACAGTAAGATCAATTTTTGATTGGATTTTCCCATTATAACTTTTAGTTTTAATATAAATCCGTAATATGTAGAATATCGATTAAGAGTCTAGCTAGATTCGAGAAAATTAAATTATTTTACATAAATGACTGGCAGAATCTTGTCCTCCTCTTCAGTTTTCATAATTTCTCTACATTAATAACTTTCGTATCACTTTGAAACACTGGTAGTTTAAATTCCGATTATAGAATATTCATTAAGTTCGGAATTTTCGATTTAAATGGCCAAATTTTACTTTCTCCTTTCTTTTCTCGTACTATGTTAAAAACTTCGAAAGTTATTTTCCTTTATTTATGTTTCAAGTTGTTTGAAATATTTTCGATAGTAACAGTGAATGAGAAATTCCATTGAGATTAACGTGAATATTAATAGCTGTCACATAAGTTTAATTACTTGAAACAAACTTGTTAAAATTAACAAATCGATTAAACCTTAATAAATCGATTAAAATGAATGAAAGTGACTAATAACGGCACTCAGATTTGCAACAAAATTTCCTAATACCGTAGCATTGTTACTTCAATATCTGAAAAAAAATTCTCTGCGTTCTTTTAGTTTTTCAAAAATTTAAATATGATTTATTTATGGTTAATGTTCCTTACATAAGTCATTATAAATGGGTCACTTTTTATACGTTTTAACTATTTTTTTACAAATACTCGTACCTGTTTACTAGCCGGCAACTGTATTGTTTGTTTATTTTTGATTTGATGTTTGGTTCCGTTTTAATTTGTGACTTCCTCTATTCTTCTGAATTTTTCTTCTTAATATAAATTATAATTCTTAATGTAAAAATCTTCTTTCTCTTAATGTAAATTATTCTGAAAGAGAATCAGTTTATATCTCACGTATTAGGAAACGTTTAAATAATTATGAGAATTCGTTCCTGTCTATTGTGTCAAACGATTTATTGGATATCCCTATAAGTAAATCTTGGGAGAAAAGATTATAACTACTAAGTGCTTGTTTTCATTGCAGAATAAAATTCACAGTTTCTTTATACAATGCTATGAAGCCTAAAATAGGACTAGCTCCAAAAAGTAGCAAATAAGATATTATGTAAGCTTTAGAAATGCAACAATTTTATAAATAAAATAATACCCGGATAAATGAAATAATTGATATAATATTCTAAAAATTAAAATGATTAGGGATGTTATGAAACATTATTTCACCCACAAATTCTTTCTATAAAAATAATACATAACTAAAAATTTCTATAAAAATTTAAACATAGATGTTTAAAAAATATACCTAAATTTATTTTCAAATTTTGTATTTACTTCGTCAAAACACATTGTGTTTTGAGCCAGTTCATATCCTTTGAATTTGCAATAGATATTTGTCATTCAGAAATAATATAACACGAATGTATGTTATCTGTCCCATTACATTTTTTGCCTGACAGAAAAGCGATAATAAATTTATTTTAAAGACTTGAGTGAAATCCTGATAGTTTTGAAATGAAAAACTTCCTTTCATTCGACTTCCTTCACTGCATGATTTTACAGATGTTCGGCAAAAATAAAACTTGTATTTTACTGAACGTATCCTGCCCTTTCAAATGCTTTTTGATCAATGTTATTTATTTATCTGTAGGAACAGAGTGAATGTTTCGAAGGAAGCAAGATCCCTTTCCCGATATCAAACACAAATGTACTGGAAAAATAAAGAGCCCCTGTTCCCGGAAAAAATCCCATTCTAAATAAAAAAAATGATGCTTTCTACAAATATGGAACTAAATATTTGTTTTAAAGATCGCGTATTTTTTTGTAAAAAAACTTACAAAATACAGTATACTCTCGATTATCCTTGCGCGGATTATTCGTGCTAATTCCGGATTCACAAAAAAATTTAAAGACAAACATTTTCACTCTTATCATGCATGTAAAATCGATATTGATGTTCGATGGAGAGATTCATTCCGTGAAACTAGTGAGCCGTGACGGCGGAGGCTAAAGAATAGATGTTTTCTTTCTTCCTCCACGTGCTATCTCTACCGGTTGAATCCCTAATTTTCCGAGAAATGAATCATCCACTTCCTGGTAGCTCACTCTCGTACGAATATATTTCTCCCCGACACGTCATTCTTTAACTTCTTCGTCTTCTTTCACTTTCGCACGGGTTCCTTTAGTTTTTGCGTTTTGTTTATCGTCAGTTAGTAGCGTGAAATTTTTTACTGGTAAAAATGAGTGGTGTGAAACGAAAACGAAACGTTTCAAATGTTAAACAAAAATTAGAAATAATTCGAAAACTTGATAATGGAGAATCAGCTAGTACTGATGCAGAAAATGTACTAAATGAGGGAAATACAATTTCTCATTCTGCTGCTCTACAATCTGTGGAAACTTTGTTAAATTATGTGCGACAAAGAGAATTTGATTACGGTGACATTCCTGCGGTTCGTAAACTATGTGTCGATATACGACAAGAGATGAACAAACAGCAGAAGCAAAGATGCATTACAGATTTTTTTAAGCAGCAAATATTAAAAGGAAAATTTCTAGTTTGATGTTATGCAGAATGCAAATGTAAGCAATTTTTATATTTTTGTACTGATGTTGATTTTTTCTTTAATAAAAAGGAGTTTTTTGATTATCCGTGTTTTTCTATTATCCGTGCGATCCCTCCCGGTGATTAACCCGGATACTCGAGAGTGCACTGTATAACATCTGTAAGTGAAAAGGTCTAAATTAAAATAGGCGCCTAAAAGATACCCATTTATACACAGTAACATGTATCTAGTATGAAATGGCATTATTTGCAATTTTCGTTTAACAATGATGACCGCGGTCGCCTAGTGGTAAGATTTCGGGTTCGAAACCAGATTCCACTGAATATCCGTCGCGTATTGAGCCTGCTGCACGTTAAATCATTCGTCCTTCCACTGGTAAGGAAGTTTGGAGAGGGGGTGCCAGCTGAGGTGTCGTCCTCTTCATCTAACCGCGGCTCGAACTTACGAGATCCGTCCCAGCATAGTCCTCGTGTTGCTTCAAAACGGGACGTTAATATAGCTAAACTAAATCCGATTAATGATTTTAAAAATTCATTTAACATCCCTAAATACCGGTTAGCCGAAAACGGAACTTGTTGAAATGAATGACAAAGGATGTTAGTAAATTCTGGTGTGTGCACTCATTTTTCAACTCCATTCTTCCTTTATAAGTAAACTAACTTACTTTAAATTGTTGTGAGGAAAGATATTTTCTCAGTGATTGACCCTTCATTAAGAAAGGCTATGATATGCCTCATGTTCAGGCACAGTGATCTTTTTTTAACTACAGTGTCTTAATATTTATGTTTTGTAATCAAATATCTAAAATATAATTATTTTTGAACACATATTTTATCCCCCAAATTCTTCAAAAACATCCCCCGATTTCTTTCAAACCGTTTGTAATCGCACCGTTGTAATTTTGCATTTCTGAAAGGTAGTCGTGATATTAGGAAAAACGTGCTAGCCATAGACGTGCTAATGGTTAGCAATTATTCACGATTTGTGAAGGAAATTCACTCGCTACGTAAAATACATTTTGTATTTAACAATTACATTCATATACAGATTAAAATTTGTAAATAAAATTTAAAACATGAGGAGAAAAGGAATCTTAAAATATTTAAATGAAAAGAAAATGCAAAATAAAGAGAAAGAACTTGTGACTTCGGGCTCTGTGATCTGAGATATCGAAATTGTGGTTTCCGGCCTTTGGCGATGGTAGTTGAGACCACACATTCTTTAATTCCCTTTCCCAGAAAATCTATGAAAATACTTAAAGGGTGAAAAAACATTTCCATTTGATTTCAAGGAGGAGTGGAAATCTTACCCAAGCGATCTGACAGATCACACTCTCTTAACGGAAGTTTAAAATGACTTTAAATTGCTTAATGTTGGTTAAATTAACTTCGTTGCCTCTATAAAGTTCCGGTGCAACATTTGTACCCTGCTCACCCATCCATGACCCGGTTCACTTCTTTATTAACCCTTTCAAGGGTCAGTTTTTTCTAGTAATGGTACAATAAAATAACTTTGGAGTTGAGCTCAAGTCTTAAAGAAGAAAATAAATTCATTTAGCTTATTGGATGATATTATTTGTGTTAATTAATTTTATTAATTAATAATTAATTAAAAATTCAAGTCACTTTGTTACGGTTTGAGATACGAAATTGGAACGTCTAGGATTTCCTTTCATCGAAAAATTTGTTGAGAAATTTAAAATAGCCTACCTTGAACGTTTAAATTTGGTTAATTAGGTGGGAAGTATACTTCCCACCGTCTTTGAAAGGATTACATTATATTACCAGTGTTAGTGGTAATATTCTACAATTGAAAAAATGCTAAAATCAGAAGCATTCAAATGCTTTTATAATTTCATACTCAAAAGTAAAATTATATACATGTTATCAGTAGCGAATCTAGGATTCGGGTCTGGGGGGGGGGCTGAGGTCATAAAAATTTTGTATTTTCGTGATGAAGGTAAAATCTGAAGGCTAAAGTAAACCAAAACTCTTTAACTTTACAGACTTTACTCACCTGACAATAAGAATCATAAAAAACAATACAATACTTTCGATAATTTAATAAAAATTACAATGAAATAACTAGCCAAAAAATGTCTTCGACCATGCTAAAGCTACAAGTACAAGTGGAATGACTACAAAAGTAGGAAAATTTTCGAGCCAGTCAAGCCAGAAAGTAATGTTGAAACGATTTTATTATTTTTTTAAAAGAGATAAATTAAGAAAAAACAGGTTGTAAAGATGTTAAATAAAATCATGAATTCTGGCTTGGCTCTGGGGGGGGGGCTGTAGCCCGATAGCCCCCCCTGGATTCGCCACTGCATGTTATATATTATTATGTATCTATCCTTTTAATTAATAAAATTTAAATATTTAAAGGGTGCAAGACAGTTATTAAAGAGTACAAGGCAGTTATTTAATTTGAAAATATAATGAAAATTTTAACTGACTACTGATAGTGATAATATGTGCAAATATGAAATTTAATTCATTCGTTTCATCCAGGTCACAAATTGCCCCAAAGATTCATATCAATAGCGGCCGTGAGAGGGCGTTTCCTTCTATAAGAATTAAAGTGAAATGATGACTTATAATCGTGTGTTTAAGTTCCATCGAACGCAACGATAATGGCTGGACAACGAGTAGTTCATTTTGAGTTTGAGTTCTTCAACTGGCAATGCCAGTCTTCGGACGCTATCAATGTTCCAGTTCGATGACTCAACTTCCTGCGGCTGCTGAAGTTTTACGTTATGCAGTTCCAGTTTTCCTTCTGCTACTAAAGTCATCATACAGTTCTAACTGAACCCAGTGAGAACGCGTCTAACGTTGTTTTATTTAAGGTATCCGACTGATTTAAAATCGTCGTTTTTGATGAAATTATCAAAAAATATTTTATGACTTAATTTTGTAGCCTGTTTAACGCGAGCTTCATAAAACTGTCACACTTTTTACTCTATCTCAATTACAAATTGAGCTACAGCTGTCTTATTACCGAACTGTAAGCATTATTTTATGTTGCATGAGAACTTTAAATGTGTTTTCTGAGAAATGATATTTTTGAGGAAAACTGTCGACCGTAACAATGATTTCTCAAAACGTTATTCAAGTATCGATATGAAATTTTCTGAGATTGTTTTCTGTATTATGCTTGATGTTTTCCTCTAAAAACTAAGGTCAATTTTAAAATTAAGTATTATTTTTAAGCGCTTAAATATAAACGAAAAGCATTTTTTATGAAAAATTACCAGTTTAGTAACTATGTTCAGCTATATCTCAAAACTATTTTGAAGTAAAAGAAATATTTTAGAGCATAACACAGATAACTGTCATAAAAATATAATCTTACAAGGATTTATGTATATTTAGAATATGATTTTGTCTATGGCTGTTAGCGTAAGGCAAATATTAGTCATTTTTCTTCAAATTTCTCAGTTTTTTTTTAAAAATATTATTTTTAAAGCCTAATTTTACTATATTTTCTTAGTTTTAAAACATATGCAGTTGAAAAATAACATTAAAAAATATATATAAGTTATTTTTCGAAAAAATGTCTCCGAACACAGTCTGATACCTTAAATTCTGTCACTTGTGGGCAATGATCCAGGGAAACATCGCACCGAATTGTATCATCTTATTTCTTTTAAAGTTGTTTTTATGGTTGGATTTTATTAAAGTTTATTGTTATCCATCATCGTCTAATGATTTATTAAGTCAGAAATACATGCTGATGGCTACAGATAATTCAAACTGCTTGTAGATGCAAGGGAAAACAAATATATGGTATTGCCCAGCTAAAAACAATCTGCAGAAAATCTGCAGAAAAAGAATTTTTTTGAAGATTTCTTAAAGATTTCTGCAGATTTTTTGAAGACAGAAAAAATCTGTATTTTTTCTTCAATTTAATCTGCATAAAATCTGCAAAAAATTTTCTTATTATATTTTTCTTTAAATATTCTGCAGATTTTTTGAAGAGAGAAAAAATCTGCTTTTTTTCTTCAATTTAATCTGCATAAAATTTTCTTATTATATTTTTCTGCAAATATTCTGCAGACTTTTGTAAGGCAGCAAAAAATCTGCGTTTTTTTCTTCAATTTAATCCGCATAAAATCTCCAAAAAAATTTTGATTATATTTTTCTCTAAATATTCTGCAGATTTTTTGAATACAGAAAAAATCTGCATTTTTTTCAATTTAATCTGCAGAAAATCCGCAAAAAATTTCTTATTATATTTTTCTTTAAATATTCTGCAGATTTTTTTAAGACAGCAAAAATTCTGCATTTTTTCTTCAATTTAATCTGCAGAAAATCTGCGAAAAAAATTTATTTATATTTTTTTCGTTAAATATCCTGTAGATTTTGTAAGACTTTGCATTTTGTCTTCAATTCAATTTGCAGTTATTTAGCAGATTTTCACAAAATCATTAAACTTGACCAATATTTGTTGATTTTTTGAAGATTTAACTGCAATTTCATAACATCTGCATTTCTCTAAATACATATTTTTCACCATATTCTCTAATATTACAACTTTATTTTCCAAAGGTTATAAAACAAAGGTATTTTATAGCATATCCAACATAATCATTAGTAAAAGATTTCTGTTGTCAGAGTTCAGAGAATATATCATTGTTCCATCATTATCAGCATATTCAGAACTTT
Organism: Araneus ventricosus; assembly: GCA_013235015.1. Classification (NCBI taxonomy): domain Eukaryota; kingdom Metazoa; phylum Arthropoda; class Arachnida; order Araneae; family Araneidae; genus Araneus; species Araneus ventricosus. The sequence continues at coordinate 109,003 of BGPR01000425.1, read as the reverse complement.
CCATATCATCATAAGAGATTATGAATATTTCCCAAATAGCTTGGTAACAAGCAATCAACGAGATTTCATTACAATAATTTTTGGTTTTTCGCCAAGTTCTGTTAAGTTTTTCATGTTGTTTATTTATTTTGAAGAAAATTAGTTTTATTACATTTTGATATCCCAAAACAGACATTAAACAAATAAATATATTTTATGGAATCTATATTTCATATATATAAAATAGGAGTAAAATTTTGTAATGGGGAACAAATGAGAAAAAAACATTAATTTTTGCATAAAATCTATGAAATTGCAAAAGTGAAAAAACATAAGAATATGACTCTATTTTAACTTTTGAAACTCATTAAATATTTCCAATTTGCAAACGCAGAATCAGAAATGTTGATTATTACCTTAAATGAACTGCTTGAGTCAGATATCTAGCATGAAGTCAGTTTTGATATTTATTGAATTTTCTCATACGTAAGCATATATATAAAAATGTAGGTCAGTGCAAATTGTATTTCTAAATCATGTAATTTTAAAAATAACATCTTTCAGTATATATTTTATGAAAATGCTATGTCGCTTTTAGATCAGCAATGGTGTTATTAACGTGACAGTTCCGAAATTCATTTCACAGCAGAAAAAAATGTCTTGTAATTTACGAGTGAACAGAAACATAGTTGTCGTTATATTATTTTGCTTTTACAGAAAGTTACATTTTGACATGTTTTTTAAAATTTCTGGTCTGATTTTTTCCCTAATATTCTTGTGCATATTTATGTTTTTAATTAATATATTTAAATTTGGATTATAAACCGATAATAAAAGCATCGAAATTCGGCCATTCATGTTCGTACATTTCCTTTAAGAAGCATTTTATTTTATGTTTAGTTTTCACTCGCTTTTCTGCCTTTCATCACTCTCTGACGATTTTACTTAATTTATAAAATAAGTTCATTTAACTCTATCGATACGGGATCGTCCCAAACGTCTCTGCGAGCAAAAGACGGCTGCCATCCGAATATCACTTTGAAATTTCAACACCCCTCCCCCCTTTCGTTCAGTGTGATTGATTTCACACCCGCAGCGCTCGCTTTCTTTGTTAGAATGGCTCGCCTGGGGAGCAGGAAGGCTTTCTTAGAATTCGGACCGTGCCAGCTGTCATTGTGGTTTTTCAGTAGTTCCCTTATCATTGAAAGAGGAACTCGGGCGTTACCGTATTTTGAGTCCCCCCTGTTCCTATGGTCTTAGGAATCAGAGGGTTAATTGCAAATTTTATTCAATGTAGCATGTTAGATAAAGTTGAAGTTACAGCTAATTTGCATGCAACTAACTGGATATACTACTAAGTTTCTAATTGAAGAAGATCATTAAATGAATTAATGTATAAACTACAAAATATCCATGTTATTTATTGTTAATTAACACCTAGGCTCAATAATTTCTTAATAATAAGAAACACTGCATTTTCAATTCATTCTCTTACCAAATTATCGCAGAACTATGTGAAGTACATTTTTACAAAGATTTCATAGACAAAGTTAGCAATACATGAGTTTAGTTAATATTTCTGTTTTTCTTAGGGATAAATACAAATATATGTGCCTGGTCGTGGTCATTCATATCGGAAATCTTTGGAAAAAAGTTCGTGATAATAAATGCATATCTCAAGTCTACGTATCACGTCCACTCACATTTAAATATGATACAATTTTATAATTCTTGAATAGCATTTTTTATAAAAATAACTTATTTGTGTTTAAAGCACAACTTTTATTTAATAAAGAAATCATATTTGGTACTTTTGTTTTGAATAATTCAATTTTATTTTTGACGTGCTTTTCAAACTCTCAAGTCCTCTAAAATTTTAATAAGAAAAATTTCTTCAGCATGTGCTTAACAAATATTGAAACAATTAAATTAGCTTCTCTTTCTATTGAAACGTGTTCTAAATATTGTTTTTGAAAAAAAATTAATTTTTATTTTATTTATATATAGAAATTAAATGTCTCAGGAGTGTTTCTCAAGCGTATAATACAATATTAACATTTTAAAATAAATTCCTTCATTTTGGCGATTTCAGATTTCAATTATTTTCTACCATATTTTTTTTATGTTACGTAAAACGAAAAATGGGACAATTAGAATTTTAATACTTAAATATGCCTAGAAGTTTAGAAATTTTCAGTTTGATAAACGATCAATTCTAAGAAAAGTTTGAAATTTCAATATAACTTAATTATATTAATGGAAAAACTATAATGTATCAAATTTATGAACATTTTGGAACAAATATTAATTTTATGTTTCCAAAAAAATATAAGTAACTTTATAACTAATATAACAAAGTTTATATTCGAAATTGCTTTAGTAAAAATTGAAAAACTTTTCTAAATATTAAGCTCTTTATAGTTAAACCTCTGCATCAGTATAGGATCTTTCGCATGGACTGAAAAAGTGCAATGAACTTTGGCTAAGCATCTTATCGACAGATAGACATCCATAGAAAACAAAACAAAAGTTCCCTTACATATATACCAGTTTAAGTGTTATTACATCGATTTATAGCGTAAAGGAATACAGTAAATATACCCACAAATCCATAAATTGTCAGTATTTTTTGAATGAGTTAAACTACAATAAGGAAGTTATGAAAATTGATTCGCAAAAAATAACGTAATAAATTCCTATTTTATCATGAAGTCAAAAAACTTTCTTTGCAATGCTTATTATTCTATCTGCAGTACATTTCAAAAGCTTTCTTAAAATAAAGGCGAAAAAAATGTATTTACTGAACAAATCAATTTCTTTATACATATTTGGTATTTGAAGTCTGATTTAATAGAAAATTGCCGATATAGGATTAACTGATTATTTAATTGAAAGCTTACGAGATCCTATTAAGCTTGATATGATCTAATAAGCTTTAATTAATTAAAGCTTATTAAATCTTAAACTTAATCTCTGTATTCACGAGATTATAGAAAAGCAAGATCCTAGGAGTTTCAGTGTTCAAAATCTTAGACCTCATACCATAGTAACGTGTCTTGATTTGCAAATTAATTACTAAACTTCGGTCGAGCGCAATACAAATGCTAGTTCATGAATATGATGATATCATATGATGTAACAATGATATATTCTCTGAACTCTAACAACAGAAACCTTTTACTAATAATTATGTTGGATATGCAATAAAATACATCCACAAGTAAGATCACATATTTTTTATAACGTAATAAATTCCTATTTTATCATGAAGTCAAAAAATTGCTTTGAAATGCTTATTATTCTATCTGCAGTACATTTCAAAATCTTTCTTAAAATAAAGGCGAAAAAAAAATGTATTTACTGAACAAGTCAATTTCTTTATACATATTTGGTATTTGAAGTCTGATTTAATAGAAAATTGCCGATATAGGATTAACTGATTATTTAATAGAAAGCTTACGAGATCCTATTAAGCTTGATATGATCTAATAAGCTTTAATTAATTAAAGCTTATTAAATCTTAAGCTTAATCTCTGATAGCACATTCGGGAGAGCAACTCATCTGTGAGATTGAATGTCAAATTTTTGCTTTGGCTTTAGAAAACGCTTATTAAACTGAACTATTTAGCCAAACAGAGTTATATTTGCGTTTTCATATGAATATTTGGTATTTCCTTGCAATTTCATTTAACAAAATGTACATGAATTCAGGAGGGAGTTGACGTTTCTTTTCTCGTAAGGCTCGTTAGCAATTGCAACTGTTGTCGGTGAGAGATTGAAATAATTCGACATTTAGCCAAACAGAGTTATATTTGCGTTTTCATATGAATATTTGGTATTTCCTTGCAATTTAAAATAACAAAATGTACATGAATTCAGGAGGGAGTTGACGTTTCTTTTCTCGTAAGGCTCGTTAACAATGGCAACTGTTGTCGGTGAGAGATTGAAATAATTCGACATTTAGCCAAACAGAGTTATATTTGCGTTTTCATATGAATATTTAGTTGATTTCCTTGCAATTTCAGTTAACAAAATGTACATGAATTCAGGAGGGAGTTGACGTTTTTTTCATGGAAGCTCCTAGCAATTACTCACTGTTGTCGGTGAGATTGAAATAATTGACATTTGCAAGCAGAGTTATATTTGCTTTTCATATGAATTATTTGGTATTCCTTCAATTTAAAATAACAAGTAGCGATAATTCAGGAGGAGTTGACGTTTCTTTCTCGTAAGGTCGTTAACAATGGCAACTGTGCGGTGAGAGATTGTAAATAATTGACATTTAAGCCAAACAAGTTATATTTGCGTTTTCATATGAATATTTGGTATTTCCTGCAATTTGCAGTTAACAAATGTCATGAATTCGTGAGGGAGTTGACGTTCTTTTTCTCGTAAGGCTCGTTAGCAATTAACTGTTGTCGGATTGAGAGGAAATATTGACATTTGCAAATAGAGTTATATTTGCGTTTTCATATAATATTTGATATTTCCTTGCAATTTAAAATAACAAAATGTACATGAATTCGGAGGAGTTGACGTTTCTTCTCTCGTAAGGCTCGTAAAATGGCAACTGTTGTGTGAGAGATTGAAATAATATCGACATTTAAAAGAGAGTTATATTTGGTTTTTCATATAATATTGGCATTTCCTTGCAATTTAAAACAACAAAATGTACATGAATTCAGGAGGAGTTGACGTTTCTTTTCTCTCAGGCTCATTAACAATGCTTCTTGTCGGTGAGAGATTGAAATAATTGACATTTAGCCAAACAGAGTTATATTTGCGTTTTCATATAGATATTTGGTATTTCTGCAATTCAGTTAACAAAATGTACATGAATTCAGGAGGGAGTTGACGTTTCTTTTCTCGTAAGGCCTGTTAGCAATGGCAACATTGTCGGTGAGAGTTGAAATAATTCGACATTTAGCCAAACAGAGTTATATTTGCGTTTCATATGAATATTTGGTATTTCCTTGCAATTTAAAATAACAAAATGTACATGAATTCAGGAGAGGTTAGCGTTTCTTCTTTTCTCGTAAGGCTCGTTAGCAATGGCAACTGTTGTCGGTGAGAGATTGAAATAATTCGACATTTTTGAAACAATATATTGAAAATAACGAGCAATATCACTGAATTAGGCGCTCGGACACAGGTATACGAAATTTTGCAGGTATATAGAACAAAATAGTGAGAAAAATGAGGTCCCACACCTTTCGTGGTAAAACCTGCTCTCACGAACAAAAATAAAAAATGGTTGCTTTATCTCACTCATTAGATGCGCCCGACGGAAGGTTAAATAATCAAATTAATTAACAAATCAATTGTGATTACATTTTTATAATTAATGTGGTTTTGAGCTTTGAACTGTTGTATTCTGTGCAGTTACTTTTTTACTTTGTGATTTAATTCACGTTGTGGCTTGTGTTCTTTGTTTATTTTTGATCATGCACTCTGTAAATACAGTCACCTCTATAGTGTGCTCTCTTTGAATAACTAAATAAATAAATAAATTTATGACTTCTAAAGATATTTATTTTCTTAAATCCAACTCAATCCATATATCATCATTAGAAGAAAATTGCCCTTTAAAGAAACTTTTATGTGGTATAAAATAGCAGTTCAAATTGAAAAAATATATTGAACGAAGCAAATACAACAAAGAAATATTGAACTATTTATTAGGAATAGAAATAAATAAAGATTATACATTGAGGCATAGGATCTAAACTGTTATAAGAACCTATTTTACACTATCTATTTAATAGCTATCAATAAGATGCAATGGCATTTTATTTCAACCTTCAAGCTTGAAGATAGTTTCTTAAAATGGCGCATTATAGTTTCCTAAGAGAAATGAGAAGTCTTTTATAAAAAGAGAAAAACATCACTTTTCCCTGACACAGCAATGTCTATTCAGCATTTTGTAAAAATGTCTAGGTTTGCAGATATATAATAAATACAGCAGAAAGTCTTTGTAACTTCTAACAATATAGAACCACATCTGTGGTTTACGACCAAAACTTGTCACGGACTTGTCATTTACAAATACAAAAAAAGCAAGTGAATAAGAGAAATGGCTTTTCAAAGTATTTCCATTCATAAATTATTAGTTTTGATATGACCTGCCTGAAAATAACTAAATTTATTTATAATTTCTCTTCGTTCATGTTTATTGTTTGACGTGTTAGATGGTCATTAGTTTCGAAATTCGTGCATAAAAAATTTCCGAAATAAATTCGAAATATCAGAAACTTTAAAATGTATTATGGGCTGTAACTGATTTTCACGTTGGACTACATTCCTCCCATTGGGGTCTCAGGAAGGAAATTGATTCACACGCCAAAACGCCACAAAACTTGGTATGGAACATCCTCTATATCTCGATAACTATATATGTTGAAAACAAACGTCTTTTTTAGAGATAAAGGGTAACAAGAGAAGTTACAAAAAAATTGAAAATCGGAATTGTAGTTCTGCGACTACTGAGTTGCAAAGTTGGGAAAAAATACGCATGAATTGGTGATGCGATCCTCCATATCTCGATAACTACATATTATAGAAACATAACTAATGTCTTATTTTAGAGATAAAGGGTAACAGCAAAAGTTTAAAAAAAATTTGAAAATCGTAATTGTAGTTCAGCGACTACTGAGTCGCAAAGTTAGGCAAAAATTCACATGAATTGGTGATGCGATCCTCTATAACATACATACTCGGTAACTACATAGTTAAAAATATAGCTAATCACTTATTTTAGATATAAACGGTAACAACATAAGTTACAAAAAAACTTACTCAAACTTAAAAACTTACGAGAAACTTCGAGAAACAAAACATTCACGTGAGTAAAGTAGTCATACGCCTTTAACATCAGCGGCTGTTTGAAAAGACAGCATCCAGTAATTTGTTTTTAACTCACACCCCAATAAAGTATATTTATTCAGTCTCCCAACACTTAACAGCTTATTTTTCTATACTTTTACCTGCTGATGATACAAGTTTATGTTCGATATATTTGCAGGTACATAACCTCATTAAGAAAATAACTGCTGGATAGAAAGTTTGAAAATGTTATTTTATGAATAAGCATAGACAGCCATTTATATAGCATACATTATAGAGCAGTTTCATTTGTTATATTTCTTCTCCCGTTAATTGTAAAATAAAAGAACTCTAAATAAGCCTTTAAGCAATGACGCTGAAATTTGATATTTTGAAGTGAAAGCTATTATTATACATAGTGTTTGTGATTCATGCCGTGAGAAAAATGGTTATCATTTTAAAACACACGAATATAGTAAATTTTTTCGCATTATTAAATTATAATGCCTATCTACTGAGATCAATACACATTTATAACAGTTATTAAATATGCAAGAATATATGAAAGTACTCCTCCAATTTTAAAGGTAGGTCAGATATACGAAAACAAATCAGTTTTACATAGCGACATATGGCCCGAACGCATATTTACAAACCCTACCCTGATAGAACTGAGGCAGGAAATCGGACAATATGATTGGCTCGCTTCGCCGACAGCCGATGACGTCGTTCTTTGCTCTCGTGCGTGTAATTTTCATTAGTATAATTTCTTACAGTGTGGGATGTTTTATTTTTTATGATATTTTAAAAAATAATTTCATTTTTAAAAATATTACAACCCACGGAAGAATGTTTTCTGTGCTCAACTGTGGGGAAACGGAAAAGAAAAGTAGGAAGACTCTTGTTCTGTTATGATTGCCGTACGCTACGTGCGAGAGCTGAAAACGACGTCACTGCTCCTCGTAGCCAATGATATTGACTGATTTCCTGCCTCAGTTCTATTAGGGTAGGGTTTGTAAATATGCATCCCGAACAGGCCTGTATTCCAGTAAAATGGACTTAAAGAGAAATGGGTAATAGGTTGGGCACGAAAATATTGATTGTTCGGATCTAATAGGGCTCCATAGTTGCGATTTACATGCTAATTATCGAATAAATGACGAAGGCATTGCAGTTTTAACCTTCAATTCGAGCAAAGGGCCTAAGATTTTGAAAAATGAAAGAAAGCCCCGACATTTGGTTTTACTGCAACATGATGCAGACTATGGTTATGGTTTCTACTAGAGTCTTATTACTTAATTTTTGATGCGTGATAATAGAAAACATGTTTGAAAATTCATTCCCGAATGAAGTATCTAAGTAATTCATTTTGAATTTGGTCATCAGAGTTGGAATTTTCAAACTTCCATCAAAAACTGGGGTTTTACCGTTCTACAAATCTAATAAACGAGGTAAATATTGGGTGTATTTATGTTCAAGCTTAATCAAAAATAAGCTTGCTTTAGCAGTTATTCTGGCCGTCATGTGGCCTACTGATCAAAGCTCACATCAAACAAATATGTTTCGACAAGTATTCCCCCACTATTTGGTTGATTATATATGATCAGCGAACAATCAAGATTGGCTTCATTGGCAGTTTAGATAAAAAACAAAGAAAAATGAAGCTTAAGAAAATAAAACCTAAAAACAACTAGAATAATTGCAAGAAGCTGTTGGAGTTGACAGTTATCTTCGTTACATTAAAACTACTAGATATTTGCACGAAAGGAGAAGTGAAATTGATTTGTCTTTAGTAGCTTCTTCATTTCATATGAGAGTCGAAATCAGCGTCTCCTGCTTTGGTTAGTGATATATTTGATGTTCCTGATATAGTTACAGCTGCTGTCTCTTCCTTTATCTTGCATGACCTTGTAATGATTTGCGGAAAAGAGACGTCACTAGTGATCAACTAAAGCAAATTGGAAGAGAAAAACAGGAGACACCTCGAGCTATACAGCAAGATATGGACAAATACATAATAACTGAAGAATTATACTTTGGTGGTAGAAAAAGTTATACTGTCTTTCAAGAAAAATAAGAGAAGCTAAATGGACCTTATGCACAGTTTGGGTTCGAGAGTATAGAAAAACAGCTGTGGAGGAATAAACAAAACGATCGGCCTATAAGTGACTCAGAAATAAAAGCAGTTCTGAGTCAGCTGTTTAAGACTGACCAATGGCTGCCGCCGGCAGGTCACGTGTCGGAGTATGTGACGTCACATGCATAAGGTCCATTGTATCGAAGAATAAAGAAAGAAAAAATATTAGCGCTATTAATGAGTCTGGTGGGATATGTCGGTGACGTCAGAGTGGCGAGTGGTAGTGAAATATCCAAGTTCAATAAGTACCTGAAAGATGATTATATTGACGTTAAGGAACTGGAAACGATTGGTTATAATGGCGCAACGAGAAACATGTGACGGTCAAATTTTGTTATTCGCTACCTAGCGCCCTTTGGTTCTGTCATGCCACCAACCTCCACGTAACTGTTCCGGCCTTCAACCAACCAAAAGAAGTGAAGTGAAGAGTGGGAGAAACAGTTCCGCGGGAGGCATAAAAACCAATCCCACTATAGACGCCTATGGGGAGTGTTTTCGTTGCAAATATTTGGCGATATTTCGCTTTCTTGGCGAGAAATGCTTTGTAAAGTTTTTCTATTTCGACGACGGCAGAGAGATGCAATCTGTTATAAGAATGTAAACATTTCTACTTTGTAGTTTTTTTTGTGTGTATTTGTGTGACTTAAAGTAGAATGAATTCCTTCTTGAGTGTATTAAAGTTGAACATAATTTGTTATTAGTTGTTAATTGTAAATAAAGATGGAAGCTTTTCAAAATACGATGAAGAAAAAACTCAGTTTCGCGCCAATCAAAGTAAACACGGAAACCCTACCGGGCATAATGATCAACTTGGCGTGGTAAAAGACATTCCATAGGCGCCTATAGTGGTATTGGTTTTCATGCCCGCGGGAGACGAGGGGGTTGAAGCCATTTAATTGGTTTCTGTCGGAAATGCAGGGGTGGAATCCGAGTGATTAAGAGTAATCTTGAACGTGAATTGATATTGTATGCGTATATGTATATACACTATATGCCCAAGAGTATCCGGACACTTGCAGATTTTCACATTTTTTAGAATTTCTCCAGAATGGTTTAACTGACTGCCTTTGAACTTCGGACATGTAAAGAATAGACAATAACTCACATTTTACATTGAATATTCGGTCCTGAGGGCAATTAGGGGACCTTCTAAAAACTGATGAAGACAAAACCGTTTTTTGCCCACCCCGCTTCACAGAATACTGATATTATACATTACCATTTCTGAAAGTTTCATCTTGTTATCAGGATTCTATGAAGCGGGGTGGGCCAAAACCGTTTTTGTCTTCATCAGTTTGTAGACGGTCCCCTAATTTCCCTCAGGACCGAATCTTCAAAGTAAAATGTGAGTTATTGTCTATTCTTTACATGTCCGAAGTTTCAAGGCAGTCAGTTAAACTATTCCGGAGAAATTCTAAAAAATGTGAAAATCTGCAAGTGTCCGGATACTTTTGGGCATATAGTGTAGTTCCTATTTAAATAGTATGCAGTTTCTATTGATAAGCTAGTGTAGAAAAAAAGTTTAATTATTGTAATCTGGAGTAGACAGTATGATATGTTCATTTATTTACTCTACTTCAAGCAGTTACAATTTATAAATTTACATAAGTGCTTGACGAAGAGTAGACCGGACCAACGCCGGTCTCTGGGAAAATCGGCAAACAAGTGACTGATTGTGAGAAATTACCCGTTATAAATTTCGAAGGTTGAATTAAATGAAATCAATGTATATGAAACTTATCTTAGCAATAGACCAACAGTACCTTTTGAATATGTTAGATCAATCGACACAAGACAATATGATCTTTTTAGATGTGTTCTTGCTATAAGAGATCCTGAATCTCTCAGTCACTCCCGTTACCTGACATGTAGACTTACTGCTGTTCATTACAGAAAGAATTCCGACAAACGAACTCAAGATGCTTATAAACTGCATGAAATAGGGATCTATGTTTTCTGGTTCGACATTGACAGATATCAGTCAATTAAATATTGTCCTAAATATGTCTTGAAGGCTGTTCAAACAACGAGATATTTATCAGACAACATTAAGAGAATAATCGACCCTGTGATGGAAATAAACTTTAAACTATAAAACTTCTTTCATCTAGAAAACATATTGTTAACTGTGATAGTGGGTGTGAGACACCCTATGCGAGAGTTGTGTTACTGGAGGGTACTAAATCCAGGAAGCGAAAATCCCAAAGGGAAATCTGTTAGAACCTACAAGACTCCTTCAATAACTCTTGATGGCATCTACAGTGAGCAGATAGATTGGAGAAAATGTAAGCTGCCGTCCCCTTCAATGATGGAAAAGCTTGACAACAGAGATTATATAGGAAGTTCTGGAAGATAAACTACGCCTGAGTTTCATTTTTGAAAAAATTTTCCTTGCTATGATGTTTTTGCTGGTGTACTGATGATCCTTGTACTGATGCTTTTTCCAACATCTAGGATGTCCTAGATGTTGGAAAAAGTATCAGACTAGTCCCAAAATCTGCATAAAAATTAAGCGGAGAAGGAAACAGAGATGGCTACATTAGAGCAACTTTGTTTTTGAGATTCACAGAGACAAAATTTATAAAAAATCTGAATTTAAGACCACTTCAATGTCTAAATCAACATAATTTAACGCACACTAATAGGTTGTATGATTAGGTAGGATGTGGGTGAAACTGGAGTTGAGCCACTTCCTCGTGGTATTTCTGGATTATTTCTTAAAATATTGTGAACTGGGCGAAGAGCCACAAGATGAAGTATTCTTATCAAAACAGAAAAAAATGTAAAATCGCTTACATTACCGAGTTATTCAGAAAGATTTTATTTTAAAATACCATAATGCGGCTATTTGTAAAACGGTTAAAACTCAATTTTTCACCTAAATTCATTCTAAAAATCTTGGCATATTGCATGAACTGAAAATGTTACGCGTGGATTTTAAGGAGACACATTATATTCTGAAAAATATTTTTTTAATTTGAAGTATTATTTAAAAAGATTTTATACTATTAAAACATAAAAATCATATGAAGTCATTCATTTTAATCTGCTTGTTCAGTTGAATTTTAAATTTTTTAAAGAAAAATTCATTTTTTTAAAATTCTCTACTACTTTTTCAAATATGAATATTTTCGCTTCAAATTTTTTTTCCAGATTTATTAAAATATATTACACAATACGGTGTATGGATTTTAAGGTGCATATAATATTCGCTTAAGTACAGATTTTTAACTGATTTACGCGGTCAGAAATGAGGAAATTTAGCACTAACTAAATTTTTATCTTGTATATAAGAAAACTAATCAACTGAATGCGTATGCATGCAGAGTTATATCATATGTACAACGATAAACCCTTACAAAAAGTTTGAAAACTTTATCTAGGAAGGGAAAAAAACGTTATTATTTTGAAAACATGAAAGTGAAAAAAAGTACAACATGGAGAAAAAGCCTGGTAGAGTTGTCATTTGCGCATGTTTATCATTAGTCATCATAAGTAAAAGCCTAAATAACTTCTATAATATTAGAGGTTAAAATTTGAAATTTTGATACAATAAATAGAATGATGAGATCAACAAAACAAGCCAATAAAATAAAAATTGATATTTTGGCCATTTTTGGGCACCCTTAAATATAATTATTTATTAAGATCAGGCTGTTGAGTTTTTAGACGCTATTAGAAACCAAAAACCCTAATTGATATAATTTTAACGTAAAGTTTTGGAGTTTTTTGTCATTTTTCCAAAATTTAGGCTCTTTGCGTGAAATGAAATTTCGACTTTCAATTTTTTCAACATTTTCCTGTTGATTAGAAAGCAAATGCCCACCTTTTCAGCCCATTTAAAATTCGATTCAAATTTTTCCCTTGCCGGTCTACCATGCTGGACAAGAAGATCCATGATTATTCCAGTCAAAGGCGTTACAAAAGCAGGATGGGGAATATGAACAGATATGCTGATATAGCGGACATAGACGTAGCGTATTGGGCAGCTAAGGAAAAGGAGAGTTTAGTTTAGTTATATTAACGTCCCGTTTTGAAGCAACACGAGGGCTATTTTGGGACGGACCTCGTAATTTTGAACCTCGGTCAGATGACGAGGACGACACCTGAGCTGGCACCCCCCCTCTCCAAGCTTCCACGCCACACCAACGGGAGGACGTTTGACCACTACGTATGATTTAGCGTGCAACAGGCCCCATACACGGCGGATCTTCAGTGGAATCGGGTTTCGAGCCTGGAACCCTCCGGCCCCAAAGCCGAGACCTTACCACTAGGCCACCGCAGCCTCGAAGTAAAAGGAGAGAGCAGCAGTTCAATCATTTCGTGAAAGATTTCCAAACAGACAGACGCTTCACATTCATTTTTTTATATTTGCAGTGACATTTTTGTTAAACTCTTCCTTTCACAATTAATTGAGCTTTTATCTCGCTGGTGTGTCCAATTACTAATCAATACCAAGACAAAAAGCGTTGGATACCCTCAGATTCCTATTCAATTGAGGCAAAACAATTTCCTCTAGGACACTCCCATGACATTAACGCCTTATTTACCTGAGTAAAAGTTATTTGTTTTATCATGCTTGCTCACTTCTTTTGCTTGAATATTTTCTATTCAAACTGTTGGAGTTTAGATCAAAATTAATGAGTTAATTAAAGTTTTAAAGATTGACTTTGTTTAACCCGCATTATCTCTGAAGTAACTGTGTAGATTAAATTATGCACTCTGTTTCTTGAGAAGAAATAAAGGAAAAAACTTAAGCCTCAAAGCACTATTAAGGTATTTGACTAGGTTGAAAAATCGATTCTTGAAAAAAAATTCAAAACCTTTTTTCATGATCTAAAAATAAAGACATAACTTCATTTCTAAAACAGTCTTTGTTTTTATTCTTAATCCTTGGATATTTTAATCCTTGATATTTATTTCAACTAATGTGTTATTGTATTTTTAAATGTGTTTTCTGAAAAATGAAAATTTCACTAAAATTGGTCCATTGAAAACGTGATATCTCCGAAACAATTCATTAAAATTCATTGAAATTTGATACACATGTGTCAAACGCCTTTGAGGATGTAATAGACAGCAGATTGTATATCTATTTTTAATCATGTTTTTCAGTCACTTTCAGTTTAACACATAGGATAATTATGGCAAAAAGGCAATGATGCCAACTTCGAATGTTCATAAAATATTTATTTGTTAGCCCTCTGACCACTGAGGGTTGACAAAATCTGAATACAGTTGTATACGGAAGTGTTTTACTAATGGATAGGTGAAATAGATTCGTCCACCCCGTTTCCCGTTTCGTCCTCACTACGGGTGGTGGAAGATGCAAATGGAAAGCGTTTAAGTTCTTATCTGTACCCAAAGACCAACTCGCCTAACTGCCTTCTCCCCGCTTTCGGAACAGTAACCGGCCGAAATGCGCCCCACCAGTATAGAAGTTGCCCTGCCGGTTACGGTCGGCTCAAGAGTCAGAGGGTTAAAATAAATTTTATCTTGCTGTCTATTATATTCTAAACATAATATGCAAAGTATGCATGCGAAATTAAAATTAAATATATCCCATAGTTTTTTTCAATTATGCTGTTTTCTTAACGATGAAATTTTTATTAAAATTCTTGAAAAAAATTATTATTTTCAAAACCTACAGATAATTAACGAATTTTTATTTCTAATTGTGACAATTTAAGCCTATTTTTGTTATCTATCTCCGTAAATCTTTTTTGTGCATGCTTTTAAAAATGTTTTTCTCCGAACCTAGTCGGGTACCTTAAGCTCATTTTGAGAGTAATCATCTCCTCAAAGTTTATATCATTCATATTTTACTTCAATTTTTTTCAAGAGAATAAGCCACCCATAAAGTATCTTAGGTTCACCAAAAGCATTTCAAACACTGTCATTCATGTAATCTCTTATGGAGACCAATGTAGAAAATTTAAAAACTGTTCTTGTGAGTAGCTTTAAGTACTCAAAAGTACGCATTATATTTTCTGATGCATAAAAAAAATCTTTATCCTTTCAATTTTTCTGAAGCTATCTCAATCACTTATGCTAAAGTCTCTCAGCCGTGATAAACATATCGTAAGAGGATATAAATTTTCTTTCATGTGAGTTTTGGGAAACAGAAATTTTTTTTCGTAGAAATCTCGTTGTTTTCAACAGTGATATTCTTAAATCCTTTAGCTTTGGATTGCATGTAATAGTAAATCGATCTTCCCTAGGCTTGGTAACTTAGCTTGCCATTTACTGAATACTTTTATAGTAATAAGTATTACCATAAGAAGATATAGATTTGTTCATGCGCTTCTAAACATAAAGATAAGATTTTGAGAAGAGATTTCGAGAAGACTCAAATTCATAGCAAAGTATCAAGCATTTTTTTTGGATGATTTCATAGCTCATCTTAATTCGAAGAGAATGTCCTACTCTGAAATTCTATTTTCGAAACTTTCTTTTCAATTCCTTCAACTTCCTTCCAATTCCTTTTAAATTCCTTCAACTTCC
>BGPR01000425.1:44594-93551 GCA_013235015.1 Araneus ventricosus | reverse complement strand
TTCCTTTTAAATTCCTTCAACTTCCTTCCAATTCCTTTTAAATTCCTTCAATTCCTTCATTCCTTTCTTCCAATTCCTTAAGTATCTGAATACGACGTCTAAAAGACGGTTTTGGGTCAAAATTCAATTAAATTTCTTTTATGGTTTTACTTTAAAGCCCATTTATTTAACTTTCTAAATCTGGGTGTATTTTATTTTTACGTTTAATAGAAACGGAGATATAATTTTTTTTATAAAACACGGTAGCTGAAAACGAAAAGGGAAGTTGGCTGTTTTCCCTCGTTATACGAAATACACCGCACTCTCAAGTATAAATTAATTTGCTTTTTATTTATTTCAATTAATTATATACTCTATCTGCAAGTCATGCCAATATGAAATAGATTTTGATTTTCGACAAGCTACTACGGACATTTTTGCGAAAATGCACATTTGCGTAGTATTTCATGAACTGGGAATAGTTCCTGGCCAATATATACATTGAAATAATATCTTAACCTCGATAAGCATAGAATTGTCACTTTTAAGACAGTCTTCGGCAAAAATAAAAAAGCGCTAGAAAAATATTAAGAGCTCTCAGAATGAAAAAATGTGATAAGATTCTAAATAAAGAAGGTATATCTTGCAAATGTTGCAAATTTCAAAAGAAGGTAAATAAATATATTTTAAAGAAAAAGCAAATTAAAACTCTTAATGTGTTTTTTGAAAAACTTATATTTTGTCAAAAGTTACTTAAGCAAAACCCGATATCTCAAAACATTATCTGTAGAGTTCCTTCATCGATGTACTTCGTTCAGTTACGTATTGCTCCAGAGATTCCATAGAAGTGTAAATATTTGAATCCAAATGGTTGAGGATTTATTGCGTTTAATCATTTAGGATATGTTTTGAATATTTTTGAGTTTTGGTAATGTGCGAATGAAATTTGCTAGTTTTAGGAAAGAAATCACATATCTTGGAAACGTGTTGATTGATATTTCCCTTTTAATGTGATGCAATACAAAAAGATAACACTCAAGTGAATTTTCTGATAAAACTCTGGGAAAAAATATTTTATTTTTCCATTTTCAACAAAAGCAACCACATTTTGAATTGCTACAAGAAAATGTAATTCAAATTTTTGTTCAGACAGAAAAATGTATGCATTGTGAGACATATATCTTTCGATTTCATTTTTTAATTTAATAATGTATGGTTATTTCAAACATGCATAACAAGTATATGGATATTCGAATGAACAGAAATATATATATGAAGTGGAACCTTGCTTAACAAGCATAATTCCTTCCAGAAGGTTACTCGCAATGCGAAACGCTAGTTAAGCGAAACAATTTTTACCATAGAAAATAATATAAAATACAATAATGTGTTCAATGCCGAAAAAATACTCAAAAAATTTTATGTATAGCATTTATTCTAAAAAATTAATTATATAAGATTTTCAAGGAGCCTGAATCATGTTTATCTTTTCATTTACAGCAGAATTACCCATCATGGAAGCAGAAAACAAAACAAAAATATTGAAATAATAAGTTTATTATTTAATAGCCGCCTTCAGTGGCCAGCTTGTACGCTGGGAATATAATTACAATTGGATCTTGCATCTTTTTTATATCCATGGTTCCCTTAACAACGTAAGTAGATTGTAGTAGATATTTTACCCATGCTCTTTCAGTGGCTTGCACTTTTTCTGTTCATTGTCTACATAAATGTCCCTAATGGAGTCAAATAACTGACCCTGTCATATAACATCTAATTGGAAGTTATCAGCGCCATCATCTTTTTCTTATTCCTTTTGCTAAATATGCATTTGATTTCAACAATAAAATGGCGCAACACATTTTATGGCCAGCGGCATATTTGCTGAATTAAAACATACTGAAAATGGAATGAAAAATAGCAGCCATAATTATTCATCTTACTGGATATATTTCTTCATATACCAGTTTCTGGACCATTTCTTCAGACACTTTAGAGATCTCAGTTTACAGATTCCACAAAACATTCCATGAAATAAAATATGAAAGCAAAATGTATTAGGACAATACCTTAGCTTTCAAAAATGAAAGATAAGCACGCAATTAAATATTTGTTTAAACAATGAAAACAGTTTGAATTGCGTTGCAATAATGAAAAGTATTTTTCTAAATTAAGCCAAAAGTTATTTTTTAAAGTTTATTAAAGTTAGAGAAAACTTTTTCGGCAACTTATTTCATATCATTGAGAAGGTTTGCACTTTCAGATGGCATAAAAAATTATTTTTGTGCTATAATATTTTAGGATCTTATTAAGAAAAATTGTAAAGATTCCGCTTAATTTTTAATTAATTAAAATTAAAATTAAAATTTCAAAAGAAACAGCTCCGAGGTGCACATTCCAACCTTCCAAAGAATTTTCGTGCCAACTTTCGTAGCTCTGGGTCTAGCTGTCTGGCCTGTAGAGTGCCAACTCATACACAGAGAGACACACACACATTCTCCTTTATTATTAGTAGAGATAGTACATACTATGATTAGCAAGATTGAATCTAATGCTTCATTTAGAAATTTTACTAATTTTTTTAATTGTTTTAATATATTTGTTGAGTTTTTATATGAATTATGATACACACCTAAATCTTTTTAGTAGGAAGCTGTATAGTAAAGGGTAAATGCCCACGGCGACCCAACTTACCAAAAATGGTTTAAAGCAGAAAGGGCCGCCGGGGAAAAAGGGCACCCCAAAAGCACGCTGAGGACAGCGTGCCCCGGCCCAACGGACAAGATTTATTGAGTCAAATGACCAAATGTACGTATTGTGCCCAAACAGGGGCAGATTATAAGCAGCATAAAAAGTCGTAACACAAAAAGCGTAACAGAGAAAGGACCCAAAGGTGCTGGACACAAATACGTCAACAGACTACGCCACATGGCGGAACTAAAGTAAAAATGATATACAATCTACGCCTCAGGGCGGGCTTGGCGAAGTTATAATAAGCAATACAAACTACGCCAAAGGCGGAATAAGCATAATTAAAATAAACCCCTTTCCCATAGTACGGGGTCAAGGAATGTATAAAATATTAAAACACAGATTAAAATATATGATAGCCTAAAAGTATATAGGCGATCGAGCTGAAGTGATGACAAGTGTGAAAAGGTGAAATGTGATTGTAATGTTGTGAAGAAATTCAAACAAGATTCTAAATGAATGAGTAGCTCGATCGCCAAAACACAGATGAATATATACAGATGATACAATTAAAATATAGAGGTTTTAAAAGTAATATAAAATATTTAAAATACCAGCACCAGGACAGCACACACACACAAGCAAACCAAAAAGCTAAGCTTATAAACTACATAGCTAGAAATAAAGATAAACTAGTTAAAAACCAAAGATAGTGAAGTAGGGGATAAATATCCCCGAATGTTCGCCAAGGAACGGTGTATCAATTAATCATATACAGTACAAATAAAAGTTGGACCAAGTAATATTATAGGTAAGAATTCGTGATCAGACTGCGCTATCAAAGAGGTCACGCAATGCCAATAAGCTTTAAACAAAATCTGTGACATGTTAAAAGATTCTAAAAGTTTTTAAAAGGAAGATCATAATTTTCCTAATGGGTACCTCTCCATGCCCCCCAACGTCAATTAAATAATAAATAATTAAATAGATAATTATAGTTAATAATAATTAATAAATATGTAATGGTATAAACATGAAGTATGAACTAGAATAAAATGAGATAAAATGTAACCACCTCGACCATAGGACCGACCAGCAAAGTAGATTTTCTAATAATAATAAATTCTAAAAGGTTTAAAGAGGATTCGACCAGGGGAGCGGAAAAGATACATAAAAGTACAAAAATAGAACAACAATAAAATCATCCTACTAACAAAAGTGTACCATAAATACAGTCAAAATCCTTAAAACAGGAAGCTGTATAGTGGATTTGTTTTTGCGACGCGTCAAAATTTGACTAAAATGCGACACAACATTATCACAAAACAAATTTGTAGCGCGCACAGCCACTGCCTTATTAAGGTGATGCTTTTCAATTACGATGCAACAGTTTCCCATGCTTTCAGCATTTCTCTTATTGCGCCAGAAGGTTATTTCTTTGCTGTTACCTCCTCTTCCTCTGAGAAACACTCCTCCATAACTTCTTGCTGCGAAACACGATGCAACTCCATAAGCTCTTCGGTGGTCAGCTCTCGATTCTACTCTTCTATTAGCTCATCGATATCATTGTTATTCACCTGTAGTCCCCTCATCTTGGCTAAAGGCACATTCTCGTAGACTATATGATCCACAGGGTACAGTTACAGACTCTTCAATGTCACATTCGACAACATTCTCCGGCCAAAGCTACTTCCATGCAGAAGTAAAGGTTCTCTTCTTATGCATTTTCGATCATTTTTGAGGCAGCAAACGATGTGGAAGCTATATTTGTAATATTCTCTGAGAGTAAGGTTGGTCTCTAGACACCATGTTTGATAAGAAATCAACACTAGACACCATGTGTGATAAGAAATCATCACTAGACACCATGTTTGATAAGAAGCCATCACTAGACACCATGTTTGATAAGAAATTATCACTAGACACCATGTTTGATAAGAAATCATCACTAGGCGCCATGTGTGATATGAAATCATCACTAGACACCATGTGTGATATGAAATCATCACTAGGCGTCATGTTTGATAAGAAATTATCACTAGGCGCCATGTTTGAGAAGAAATCATCACTAGACACCATGTTTGAGAAGAATTAAAGCAAAATAAAACCTCCTTGGATATGACAATTGGTAGGCGCAAAATTCCGGTACTTACTTCCCCTCTTCTCGTCACACTTTATGCGAAACATCGCTAGTTAAGCGAGTCATTTTTGTTACAATTTATTCTGCTCTTTATGCGAGGTTCCACTGTATATAAAATTTAGTAAATAAAAATAACACGAAATATTTATTTAAAAAGCTATAAGCTATATATAAAATATATAAGCTAATAGATAAGTATGAGGTTTGTAGTGTGAAAATTATGATATAAATCAAAGAAAATGTTAAATCTTTGGAAGTGCCCACAAACTTATTTTGAGTGATAAATGGCACTTTTGGAAATTTCTTACTTTGGATTTTTATCTAGTCATAGTATCTATACCTTGTGTTTAAGACGCTTGATTTACTTTTCAAATTTTATAAGCCTGGAACTTCCATTAACTTGATTTAAAATCTTTATATCATTCGAATTTTTTTATGTTTGTTTGCTGCTACCCATTATCATTTTATGAGGTGAAAAAATTTTCAACAATAAGCATCCCATTAAATAACTATTATTTTAGCTTATTTACATCAGAGCTTTATATACATTATTCATTCAGCTAGTCAACATGGTATAAACAATCTGCACCAATATTACAAAATTAGAAGAGACCGAGGATAGTTGTTGCAATATTTTTTAATTAAAAAAAAGAAACTATTACAAATAATTTTACGAAACGCACTTTAAACTTTTCTCTGGTTATTGAAGATACATAACGTATTTTTTCTGAAAAAGAGAAGAAAACGAACACTCATAAGTATTAAAACTTTTTTACATATATATACATTGTAACAACTTTCCCCACAATGGGTTGTGTTGTTACACTAAATGCGGTTATTTGTTACATAAAATATGTTAATTTATAACAACAAGCATAATATCAAGTATTAATTCAATATAGAACACAAATTCAAAATGGGCGAATCCAACTATGCACTTTCTCAGGGGTCACGCACTAATCTGTAACAATAGAAATTCTTATTTAAAAGCCACATGTATCTTAATAACAAACCTTTAATACTGGAATTCTGAAAAATCTACTGCAACATTGAAGTTTTAATTACAGAAAGTACTGATATAGGATAACTTCTAAAAAATTCTTTTTCCACAGTCTGTTTTCACCTCTTGGTTTCAATAGATGGTGTTATAATAAATTTACTTCCTGAGTAATTGCCTTGTTCAGCAAGTTGTTTTTAAAATGGCATTATTCCTTATTTCTTGTGAGATGTAGTTTTTATTTTTCCTTGTACAGGGTGTTCATTAATTATTGTCGGGGTTTCCGTACCTCATAACTTTCGAAGAAAAAATATTACGCAAAAACCGATTACGTATTCGTAAATTACAACTCAAAGAATTTTACGTGGCAACAATGCGATCTTAGCGCATTTGCAGTCTGGGTAATTATGACGTCATAAATAAAAATGGCGACCGTGCAAGAAAAAGCAATGTGTGTATTGTGGTTTTTCGAAACTAAATCAGCCATAACTACTCAACGTCGCTTCAGGACCACGTACAAGAAAGATCCTAATTCGGATAATTCTATCAGACGCTGGTTAACACAATTTCAGGAAACTGGTAGCGTTCTACACCGAAAGGGAGCGGGAAGACCGAGCACTTCGCAGGAAATTGTTGATCGCATCCCAGAAACGTTTACTCGCAGTCCACGAAAATCAACGAGACAAGCAGATGTGCAGTTACATATGCCGCATACGACGATATGGAACGTTCTCCATAACCGCCTTCATCTGAATGCCTACAAAGTGTAAATTGTGCAAGCTTTACACTCGAATGATAAACCGCGTCGTTTTGAGTTCGCTGAACAAATTTTGACTCGAATTGAGGATGATGAAAATTACCTACAGAATGGTTCTTCAGTGACGAATCCACTTTTCATGTGTCAGGAAAAGTGAATAAACATAACTGTAGAATATGGGGCTCGGAGAACCCGCACGATTATCGAGAATTGAAAAGAGATAGCCCAAAGGTGAATGTTTGGTGCGCTTTATCACACACTGAAGTAATTGGACCTTTCTTCTTTGCTGAAACAACAATAAACTCCGTGACATACCTTGACATGCTGGGGATGTATGCGGTTCCTCAGATGCAGCAACATCAGCCGGATGTGATATTTCAACAGGATGGTGCACCCCCACATTGGGGCATGATTGTACGTGACTTTTTAGACGAGAACTTTCCCGACAGATGGTGTGGAAGAGGTGGACCAATCCCATGGCCTCCGAGATCACCAGATATAACACCGCTGGACTTCTTTCTATGGGGGTTTGTCAAGAACATTGTGTACAAGACCCCTGTGCCCTCCCTTGATGAACTGAAGCGCAGAATTGTTACTGAGATCCAAAATGTTACCCTACAAATGCTGGAGAACACTTGGAGGGAAATCGAGTTTCGTCTCGATGTGTTACGAGCCACGAAGGGCAGCCATGTGCAAATTCATTAATCTTTTTAATATCATTAATAAAATTCTTTGAGTTGTAATTTAAGAATACAAAATCGGTTTTTGCGTAATATTTTTTATTCGAAAGTTATGAGGTACGGAAACCCCGACAATAATTAATGAACACCCTGTATTTTAATTGCATATTGATATGCCACTGATTTAATGTTCTTAGTAGAAAGGCCGTAGTACAGCTTCGAAGCACAGAATATGTACTGTTGGGGCTTTGTCTGCTGTTCATCTGTAAAGACCTCTCGAGGTGTTTTTATAAACAACGCTGGACACTGTTAATACTGGATCTGAAATGAAAAGGGCTGATTAATGTAACTTGTATGCAATATTTCCAAAAAATATCTTTAAAAATTAATATCCATATTGTTCAGTTATTAATTAATTTAATTTAATTACGCTTAATTGAATTAAATCATGAAATGAAATTGATTACATATACAAGTTACCATCACTAGCAGTTTTCATTTACTGCAGCATCTCTGGGGTGCCATGAAATTAATTCAGTATTTACCAGCTGACTTTCGCAGTGAACAACCAGTCATCACTATTTCCGGCTTCTTCAAGAAATGTTTCCTGTTGCGTTGCACCCCCATCCGTGATTCTTTTATAGTTCCTCATATCAGCATTATAAAGAAGGCATATTCTGTATAATTAAAATTTACTCGGGGCAGGTTGTTACACTGTAACAAATTGCCCCAATGGAATTGTAACAAATAGCCTCATATGACGCTATTTTATACAGGGTGTCCACACTTATCGTGGTCCAATAGCTAATTCCTAAACGGTTAGAGATAGACATATCGTTTCAATTGGAAAAATACTTTAAATGAAGGGAAAAAATATAATATATGTTTTGTGAGTGAATAAATATATTCCCGACAAAGTTACGAATTCTAACTTTTTATACGGTCTCCCGTACTATCAGACATATTTAGTAAAATATTTTTGACAGTCTAATATTTTAAACAAAAAACGTCCCACTCTTCTGCGACTAAAACTGACCGAGTTATGGAGCTTTGAATATCAATTACTTACACCACTTTACACCATTTCAATAGCCGTCTAGAAGACGATACACCAATCAATTGCACAGCACTTTCTCGACGAGGCCGCTTATTAGTTGAAAATCATAAAATTCGAAGCTCCAGAAGTCGCTCAGTTTTAGTCGTTGAAGAGTAGGACTATTTTTGTTTAATATGTTAGAATGTCAAGAATATTTTATTAAATATGACCGATAGGACCGGGGATCATATAAAAAGTTAGAATTCGCAATTTTTCAGCAATATATTTAGTGACACAAAAAACATATATTATAATTCTTCCCTTTATTTAAAGAATTTTTCCAATTGAAACGATATGTCTATCTCTAACTGTTTAGAAATTAGCTGTTAGACCACTATAAGTGTGGACACCCTGTATATTGATCCGTGTGAGCGGTATATTACACTTGCCCTAACTTTTAAATATAAAATCACTTACCTGAAATCTAGGCTTTCTGGTGGGACAGACGTTGCACATATATCTCCAAAGGTTCCGAAACAAATAACATATTTAAACTTAAAAGAAAATTGCTAACATACACACAATTAACTTTCCCACAAACACTTCTCCTAGTACTTACTGGAGGTACTCCAGCCATCAACGAAGAAGCTACACACATGAGAGCTATCATCCTGAGTGAGAAAACTGATTTTCTAGCAGCGATTGATTCAAAATTCGAATATAACAACTTAATCCATGTGAAAACTAACCCCCGTCTCCCCTATTTAAAACACGAATTTCTCCTATTTTCCTGATAACAACTTCAGTCGAGAATTCGTCGGAAAAATTTATTTGTAACATTCATGGCGATTTTTTACATTACTATTGCTTCCTAAATAGTACAATGCTTTTCAATACTAATACGACATCTTCACGATTCAGATTTTTCCTAAAGATCGTATTCTGAATTATAGATTTTCAGATTCTTTCTTCAATTCAAATTAAAGGAAATGCATGACATATTTATTTTGATCTTTTTACTGAGGCAAAAAGATAATTATAGTAAAGGAATCATTAGCAATGAACTCTTAAGCAAAGAGAATTTATACTCTTCATGCAAACGATTAAATGTGCAATTAATACGCTTGCAACGTTTATTTTGGAACAAGTTTCACATTTCGCCTTAGCTGATAGACCGAATTGATTTTTGTATATAATAAATGTTTAAATAATGCATTATGATGCTTCAAGAGATTGGAAACAATATTAATAATAACTATCTGTACCTCAGAGATAAACTGTCAGGAGTCGAATTTTGCAGTTTTATATTGCTTTCTCTTTATCATGACAGAATGTATGGATCGGTAAATTGTCGAAGCTGTGAGTTTAAAAAATAACCGCTCTCAGTGAATTAATAAGCTTGTGAATATATTCTGAGTCTTTATTTCCTTTTCCAAGCAAAGATGAAAAAATAACACTAATTGCTTCGGCTTCGAGACGAAAATCTGATCCTAGGACTGGAAGTCACGTCTCTTGAATATCGATTTCCGAGAATGAAAAGAACTTAACGTCGAAAACAACTGCAAAGAAATATAGTACTTCAAAGATACCAAATGTAATATCTGTATATTGCTAAAATCAAATTTTTGAAAAGATTTCTAATATTTCTATCAGAAGTTCAAGAGGATTAATTTCATAGCGATCAAAAAGAATATCTTAGTAGAAATTTTGCTTCATTTTTTTGTAGTGAAGTGTCAAAATGATCAAATATGATTACATGCCTTTCCATTCAAACACGATTTTTAAATTAATTCTAATTGAGGTAAAATATAAAGCTTGAATTTTTCAAATTATCTTTGTGAAACGTTAAAAATATAAATACCTAATATTTAGGTATTGTACCATTTAAAATTATTTTAGTAAGGTTTTTTTCAGTTTATATAATCGATAAAGAATGTTTATTTACGAAAAAGAAAATATTCCATTTTTCTAGATTTCTATTTAGTAATTTATTTGTTTATTTTTATTTTGAGTTTATGATGACATTTTCTAGTCATCTACAGATATCGTTGCTGAATCAGCAGACACCTATGATGACGAATACTAGAGAAGTTTCTCTATCTTAAAGATTTAAAAAACATGCAAAATTTAAGTTCTCTTTTGCAGTAGATTATTTTAACCATATAAAGTTTTGAAGGGGCAGAGAGAATTCATTCACTTATTGATTTTTATCGACATTTCAATATATATTTTTCTGTATCTTATTTTTTAATAGCATAATTTTTAAACAATCCTACAAATATCTATAATATAAAGCAGAAAATACATGTATCTGTCGGTCTGTCCGTCCGTCTGTCTGTCGGCCACAAGAACTCCTCCTAGACGGTGAACGGTAGCGACATGAAATTTACACACGATATTCTAGAGCACATTTCTAGGTCAACGGTGCTATTTTCAACTTTCAGAGTTAATTAATTCTTAAAATATTTAATTAACTAACGAAAATTAGCCGCTGTTAATCCTAATGCTCAGACGTGTTTTGCCAATAACGTCTGAAATATTTATTAGACAACAATTAATTTTATGCCATTTTAAAGAGCAGAAAAATAACTTTTTGATGTTATTAATTCCATTGCGATAAAGTGTTTTCTCTGATTGTTATTAAGGTTTAAAATATATTTTTAATGCTATTTCTAACAATACTTTTTATACTTATAGAAATAAATTCAAGCCAAACTACTGTTTCCCGCGCGGGCTTTTGCCAGTGTTAAAGTTAATATAAGAAAATTGTTTTCTTTGAGCATAAACAACAAAGAAGACTTTTTACTTCCGGTTTCCGGTAGTCGTAGTATTGACATCTTTTAATACGGTTACACAGTGTTCCAATAGCGTTAGTGAATTATTCTCTCGATGTTTTGTTTAATTTTCACAAATTTTTAATTGATTCTAATGACTGTGAGCTAAGCTTCAAGTCTATTTAGTCCGGTTCCTATCGTAGGAAGAGAAAAATGGAGAGGGAAAAAGATGTTCTAACGGTCTGTCTGTCGCAAGAGCTCCTCCTAAACGGTGAATAGTCTTGATAGGAAATTTCCACATGCCATTCTGGGGTCCGTTCCTAGATTAATTCTACTTTTTGAAACTTTCAAAATAATTACTTCCAAAGATATTTAAATAAATAACGAAAATTAAACCAATTTTCGGCGTTTTATCTTAGTGTTTCGCCAATAATTTCTTAAAAAATATATTGCATGTAGATTATTCACATACTAAGAGGAAAATTATCTTTTTAATGATTTCAATTTAAATTATATTCGATATTTTTCTTAATTTAATAAACATTTCAAATTTATTTCATACAATTTATAACAATGCCTTCTGTTATTGTAATAAAATTCAAACCACTGATCGTTTTATCAATATTCTTAATTCCGGTATTTTTACCATTGTGAAAGTTATGATAAAAATATTTTTTTCTTTGAATGTTAACAGAAAGGCAGAAATTTTATTTAGCTTTTATTTCGTAGCATATACCTCTTTCAATACGTTTGCAGCACAACATAATGATGTTAATTGCTCTCTTTACCCGGTGATTCATTTAATATTACAAATTTTATAATGATCATAATGAGTGGGTAAAATCCTTCAAGACTGTTGATCCCACTTCCTACCGGAGGGAGAGGGCCTAAGGTGAAAAAGAAAGATCAATATGAGGTTTTTTCGGTAAGTGACAGAAACACTAATGATAAGAGAATTGTTTTCTGGATGATGGCAAAAAAAAATCGACGAGAGGCTGTCTCTGCGAAACAGCCGCTGGGATTCAGGGGCGTAAACTTACTTATCTTACTCAACTGTGACTTTCTGTGTCTAAAGTTGTTCTATGTGACTAAAGTAGCTCTATGTGACTTTGACCTATGACCTATGCTCTATCACCTTTCTCAATTAAGTGAAACTAAAACCAACTCAATTCAATTAAATCGTTGGAAAGGAGAGTGCAATTAAATCAACAATTGTTAATAATAATGAATTAAGGACAGTTAATTAATCGATTATTCTTCTGTGACTTTCTGTGACTAAAGTAGCTCTATGTGACTATGACCAATGCTCTATGGCATTTCTCTGTTAAATGACTTAATCCAAATGAATGCATTAATCTGAAATGAATATATTATTGATCTGTTAAAATCCAATTAATATACAGCTCGCAACCGATGCGTGCGCGTGCATCGGTAGCTGTGACGTCATCAAAATTCTTCGTGATTTTCATCAACTTTGCAACTCTACTGTGACTAAACCGTAATTCCAAATTCTAAAATTATTTTTGCAACCTTCAATGTCAACCTTTCTATGTTAAATGAAACTAAAACTCTCTACGAGGAACTATAAACGTTTAAAAATATCACGAAAGGCTTCATAATTTTTTCCTTTCCCGACACACCATTAGAACACTATGAAGAGACGTAAGTCTACGTCAAAATACAAGATATGAAAGAGTTTCTGCTGTTGCCGTAGCGATGATAGGGAGGGGAAAATGGAGAACGAAGGACTACGAGACGCTTGCCAGATGGTTCAAACTAAGGAGGTGTTTCACTGCTGATCCAAAGGGTCAGTTGATTAACGAAAATCAAAGAAAGACGCTTCGGCGAAAAACACTTTTATTAAATTTAAAATGTTATAAGTACTAGGACTTGAAAATATTTTTATCCCGAGCAACGCCGAGGATATCAGCTAGTTAATATATAATTAGAAGGCGATAAAGTCATGTTTAATAGTTCGCAGAAACTCCTTGTCGTTTGAAGCTTCACAAATGTCAAAAGCAGATTTTCGAGGTTTCACATGCTTTAACTTAAATGTTCTTAACATCAGGCGTTTGCTGTTGTTGAAATGTTAGGGTATTATATTTCAAACACCTCATTAAAAGTGAAATCTGTCATATGGATTTATGATTATTTATTTTCTAGTAAAATTTACAAGATTTAAAACTGAATAAAAAGATTTAATTCATTAGCGACAATAAGTCATAAACTTTTTTAATAGGTAGGGAGAACTCAGGGACATTGATATACTTTTTTGGCAAGCTACAAAATGATTTTTCTAAAGGAAATAATTAGAGCTAATACACTATATGTATTTATTTGTTTATCTAATATAGGATTTCAGTCGAATTTTGGTCATAAATGAAATAATGAAATATTTATCACACTTTTTTCCTAAAAATGGATTTGTATCAATATGCTCCTTACAACGGGTACATTCATACACCCGAAAATATCGAAAATAATGATGGTTAATAGGTCTGGAATCAAACAATTTGTTCTATCAATAAACTTTATATTCCAAATCAAGTTTTAAAAGTTTAACAAATAAACAAACTTTCATTTTAATTAAATTTCCACATTTTCAATGAAACTTTAAAACGAAAACAATAATACCTCAGAAAAAAATTTACATCTACAAATAATACAGCAGAATGTGTGTCTCTGTGTTTAAATATACATTAAATTTTAATGAATTAAAAAATAAGGGAAATTTTTGCGTTCTTCCTTGATGATTTACGAACAAATATTAGCACAAAAATAATTTTAAAAACGTCTAAAAATGCAAAGTATTATTTTTTGGTATTATTAATTGAATTTCCGTAAAAGTTTTCTCTCCAATTTTAATAAATTCGTAAAAAATATTTTAAACTGAATTTACCACAATTCTTTTTATTTATGCAATGAAATTCAAATTGTTTTCATAGTTTAAACAAGTGCTTAATCGTATGTTTCACTTAGATAGTTCATTTTTACGTGTTTTTCATTTCTGAAGATTTTGCAAAGTAGTTACTGTTAAGGCACATTGATACACACAGAGGATGCGTATCAATGTGCCAAGGAGTCAACTGTATCAATTTGCCCCCAAGAGACTTTTTTACTTGAAACAAGTGGCCACGCAAAATCAACGCTAAAAAACCTCAAAACTTAATATAGTTCATAAAAATAAATGTTCTTTCATACGTTTGGACTAGATTCCCTGGAAGGAAAACGTAATTAGTAAAAGAAATCACACAACACAAATTTAGAGTAAAATTTACTTCGATTAAAAGATTAGCGATTTGAGTCATTTGTAAATTAACTTTTGACTTAACATGGCCGAAAAACTTACCGTGTGCTAAGGGTTATAGTGGCATATATATGAGGGGATTTGAACATCTTGAACCATTTCAATCATCAAAATTTAAGAACTGTATCAATGCTCCCCGCGAATCAATCTACCCCAACTCTCCCTAAATAGTTTAAACTGTGGAATAAGTCATGTGGAAGAAAGCAAGGAAGTGTGAGGATCAAGATTGTCAGCAATGTTTCTGGGATACCTTTCTGTTTTTGGTTTCCTGAAGTCACATGTAGGAATTCCTTTGAGTGCATCTTTGTTTTTTCTTGTTCCTCAAAGAAACTTTTGGCTAGCTTTATGGTGATGTCACTCATCGTAGTGAGTTGCCGAAAATTCAGTTCCTCATTAAGCAGAGTATGTTACGTATCTGTCAAGAATCCTTGATTCAATGGCATAAGTTCGTTAAATTTTTAAAAACTCATTGAAAAGGAAAACTTTCTTCAACAATTGCGATTTGGCCGAATTAGCACTGGAAATAATCGATTTTTTTGTTCCTCAAAGCAAAAATGTTAACATTTTAGAAGTTGCTAAACGAGGGCGCTGAGAGAAAATAACAATAAAGATTGTAGTGCGTAGATTTTTGATTTCTGAAAAAGTGAGTTAAATCTGGAGATCATGTGGCCATTTGATCGTACATGCTGGACTTATCACTTTGTCTTCACCAGAAGTATCCAAACTGAATGCATTTATTGAATTTTCAAAAAGTGATAGGAGCATCATCCTGCATGAGGGTTATTGCAGACACTCAACTCTTTCCTACAAAGTGGGCGGAAAGTGTTGAAGCAAAAGCTTTATATAGAGTTCATCAGACACTGTAAAAAGTTTCCAGTAAGCTACTGGAAAGCGCTCAGAAGAATGGCATGAAAATGAAAGAAATGGTGAAACCACACCAAACTGCCAATTGGGGTGAGTGCAGCAGTTTGATCATGTAGTCAAACAGTATGATTCTGTATCGCCCATATTCGAGTTTTCTTGTTGTTGACGTCCCAATGCTGTGCAAAATGGGCTTCATCAGTCCACAAGACATTTAATAGTCACTGCGGTATTGTACAGTTTGCGTTCTAAACGACTCCTTGGAGGCAATATCTGGAAAAAATAACTGTCGTAGTGACGACAATTTGTACGTAAAATGCAAGATTTAATGAACGATGTTTTACATAGATTAGTCAGGCAACCCCAATGACTTAACAACTACACGATCACTACTTTTCCCTATAGATCAGCGGTTCGCAAACATTTTATTGTTCGGACCACCTGTTGTGTAAGAAAATAATACAGATATACATAAACACATATTCATTCATGCATACATGTATCATACAATTTGAATTTCTGAAGAAATATTGAAAATAGCGTTTTTGACTTGATATATTTTTACAACATATTTCAGTTCTTTTCTTTTCTAGCGTATATAATCGAACACGTTTTAAAAGTTCTGAAAACAACTAATAGCTTGATTTGAATAGCATTGTTTAAAAAAATGTTATTTCATAATGTACATTTAGTTCTTAAAATTTCAAAGTATAATTTGAAAGGGTGTTTTCGTTACAGAAACATTAAGTAAAAATTATGTAGTGCACATGACAAAAGCTTTTACGTCCTGATTACTTAAAAAATACGCTAAGTAAATAACTTTAAAAGAATAGTATTTCTTTCGGTGCTCTACGATAAACTTAAGTGAAAGAATTTTCATACCAGCAAAATTTAGAATTTATAGTATCCAATGATGCTAAGAAGAGGCTAATAGATATTAAAAACGTGAACATTTCATTATAACAGCACATAATTACAAACGCATCATTAATTAAAACGAAAAATCTATTTTTAAATGCATTTGGATATAACGCAATGTAATAGGTATTTTTTTGAATTCGCATGGATTCGGAAGATAATAAAACGTTTTCAAACATTTCAATCATTATTAGAAAAAAATTATATTTCAAAAGTGAATTTATTACTCAATATTTTTTTTTTATTTTTAGGATAAATAATTTCCCAAATTCTATTACGAAATAAATTTGTAGGAATGAAACCCCAATCATGCTTATACTCCATTTTATTTTCTTTTTAGCTCCATTTCTCATATTGAAAAACTGGTGATGAAAAGCTTTTTTATGGTAGTTTCAGACCTATGACAAACAAGTGCCATAAATTAAATTTATCTTTTGTTTGAGTTCTCATGTCTCATGAATATTTTAAGGACAGCGATGTATAGATTGTTTTTTCTTAATAAAGTAAGCCGCAGGGAGCATGAACGTTAATGGCTACTTGATGGCTT
Organism: Araneus ventricosus; assembly: GCA_013235015.1. NCBI lineage: Eukaryota > Metazoa > Arthropoda > Arachnida > Araneae > Araneidae > Araneus > Araneus ventricosus. Next base: position 76,864 of record BGPR01000425.1, on the reverse strand, counting down.
TCCGAAATTTTATGTTGCGCTATCGATCTTGCTTTCTGTGCGTAAAAGTTGCCCGCAGTACTGAAAAGTACTACTATTTCTTACCACATGAATAATTCAAAATTTGTTTTCTCGAGACGGCATGTAACTTGGTGCCTTTTATCAATACCTTCTTTGTATCTGTGCATAGGTATTGATCTCATTCAAGATTTCCGATAACATATCTGCTTTTCCCCCGTTATGACATCATTTTGAATTAATAAAGAAAAAATGAACATTTATCTTCACCCTTCCATTGTATTTTGCAAAATCAGTAAAAATTAAAAAACATTATTTTATAGTAAAATGCGCACTTAACGATTATAAAAACGATTATTGGTATGTCACCATTTCAGTTCTTTTATTATGAGTCAATTTACAACGCGCCCCTTTGGCGTGCATTATTCATTTCTAAGCGCATAAGATGCAGTATTTGTGAAAAACTCATTCATGAATCGGGGGAGAAAGAGAAAATGAGTCACAAATTCGCCACTTAAAAGTCTTATCATAGTGTCTGGATGCAGTTCTAATTTGATTTTGTCCTTAAAAAATACGCAGATGGCAATACAGAATTGTTTATTTAATGATCTGAAATTATTTAGCGAATATTTTCAATAATAGTGACAAGCTTGTAATACGCTCAAAATGTGTAGATGTTAAATTACTACGATTGCTAGCTCAGTCAGTATTATATTTTGCTGAAGAGAAGCAATACTATTTTTCTTTAGATGGCATTGATGTAACAGAATACTTGATTATGTTTGCTTTCCTTGTACTGCATGGAAACTTGAAGAAATGTGATATATTCAGGCTGACGAATTTTTTTTTTGTTCTCAAACATTAATTTATTCTTAATAATAGAGCAAATCATTAATATAAAATACAAGTCAATAAATGTTAGATAAATTTTCTATTCTAATATAATTGAAGTTTCCGTATGTTTAAATTGTGATTTGAATGAATGATATATGTGATGCAGTTATTGATGCTGACTATGCAATTTGCTTAAATTTATCTTTGGATTGATGCTTCCCAAATATTAATGACACAGAACACATAAATGTACTGATTTGACATAGACAAATAACAGCAGAATTTATCGATAATCTTAAACATAGCAGGCGCAATCACAGAACTAAAAATCAGTGAGCTTATGGCATCGTAGAAAATAATTGGATATTATTAAAAGGCTATCGTACTACCGTAGAAATCTGAAAATCCACAGATTAATGTTCGATTAATAATAATTCATAAATGAATCAAGTCTCCTTTCAAGATACTTTTTTATACAAACTTACATGAAGTTCTGAAATATTCCAAACATACATTACTAATTACGCGCTCTTTAACATCATTTATTAGTTAATTTTGTATTTTTTGATATTCTGACATATTTGTTCACAAAGAAAAGCCTTCAAATTCATTAAAAAATGTTTCAAATTTTCGAAAAACACTCTTTATATGCAGGAAACACTCTTTATATATTAAAAAATTATATACTTTACAAAAATGTTGTGTTAAATTTTTTATCAATAAGATTTTAAAAAAAAGAAGGAGAAACGAGCTTGAATTAAGTTTCTAACATTAGAAATAAGTCACTTGTAACTCACTTCGTACAAATAAAATGATTGAACACCATATGTGCAGGTCACTCCTCAGAATAGTTTGATGCGAAAACGTTTTACTCTCGTCGTTCGAACATGTGTGACCAAATACAGTCAGATTTGAATCGCCAATAACTACGAGACTAATAGTGCGAAAACAATGGTTTACCCCACAACAGATAGATCATATCTATAAGAGTTTGTCGCATAGTGTTTGTTTGCCCTCGAGTCACTCATTTTAGTAAGGTGGCCAACTTTAGCTCGAACATCCGCTGCAACAAAAGGGGGACATAAATAAATTGAAGCTAAAAAATATCATAAAAAAAGAAACATTTAATTCATTGCAACAAAAAAAATAATACAGAATGCACTATGATATCATAAATGCATAAAAATATATATTTGTAGTATAATTTGTTGTGAACTTTTTGAGGAAGGACAAAACTTAGGAAAGGAGGACTGTCTTTCCAAAAGGAGGACAGACGGTCACCTTCATTTTAGGAACAAAATTGGAACCAATACCAATTTTACGTTAATATACTTCTAAGATAATTTTTATTTCAAACCAGTATTTTCTCGGCGGCTGCTTTTTCCATACTGAGTAATAATTGCAATTCAATATCATTGCACACACAGTGTGCTACCCGTCTTTTTGGCTCGGCAATGTATTGCACACACGGTGTGCAATGCATCTCGAATGGGCTAAGAGATTGCTCTAGTCTTGTGTATAAAATATGAAAAATCTAGGATGGTGCATTTCCATCGACAACTAAGGCACTTGATTTAAAATTTCAAACTCTTAAATCTCTTCCATATATTCAGGTCTGAAGAGATTTATTTTTATTTATTTCTACATTTTGTCTTAAATGGTACTGTAGAATTTTGTTCTGGTTTCAAAAATTTGGTCATAAGCTCAGAAATAAAATATATCGTCTTTAGAAGCTCTTCTTGTTGCCAGATAAAGATAATAAATACAGACCGATGAATACATCATATATTGATTAAAAAATTATATACTTTACAAAAATGTTGTGTTAAATTTTTATCAATAAGAATTTTAAAAAAAAGAAGGAGAAACGAGCTTGTATTAAGTTTCTACCTAGAGTACAATTTAAGATAAACCTTATTCAAATACTCCATATAAAAATTAAACATATAATAATACCCTTGAAAAACTGCAACGTGTCTTCAATAATTTTAAATACATTAGAAGTCCTCTTCCCTTTCTCTTACGCGGTATCTTAAATATGCTTTTTGGCATTCAGCTGAACTAGAGAAAAAAATCAAATACAATAGTATGTGTAGAATTTGCAATATGTCTCATTTTTAAACTGGTCATAATTCGTGTCATATTTATAAACAAATATATATGATATCTTATTGTTACTTAGGTAACTAATAATTTGAAATTACATTACATTCATAATAATACAACTTAATATTAGGAAACAGGATGTTTACTCTTTTTAAAAATAGTAAATGCTAATTACAGGATTATGTTAAGAATCACCATCAATCAATATATAAATATATATGGTAACTTATTGTTACTTAGGTAACTAATAATTTGAAATAGCACTACATTCATAATAATATAATTTCATATTATCAAACAGAATGTTTAATCTTTTTAAGAATACTAAGTGCTGATTACTTGATTATATTAAGAATGACCATCAAAAGTTGAGTGGTGGACATCAAAAGATTCATTGCACAATAAAGTATGATATTAAGATATATATTGTTTGAAAAAATTGAGTCCTAATGTATGTAATAATTCTATACTATGAACTGAAAATAATCATTTTATAGTAGGAAGTTAATTATCCTGCAAATTTTGTTACATGAAAAATAGCTCTTAATTATTTTGGCTTTATATAAAATTCATTTTAAGCACATTTACTGAAACTTGCATTGAAGGCAAAATATGGAAAATAATTTCTTGATTGCTACAAAAATATTTTAAAAAGATTGTTAACTTGATTTGATCATGAACATTAAAAGGTGTTTTGTGTTTCCGGAAATATGAGAGAAATTTAAATTGCTTTTAAAAACCTAAGAGTACAGGCTAATTTCTTAATTTATTGGACAAAAATTTGTAATGAAGGACTTGACAAAGGAACAAAAGATGTTGAAGCAAAAAAAGCCGTTAGTAAGGAAGAATATGAGAAAATTTAATTTTAATCTTTTTTTTATAAAGAAGAAGAGAAAAGAAGTAAAAATATAAAAACGGATTGCATCCTGATACATTAAGTTAAATCAGAGCACATTGCAATAAAATTCGCATTTAAAAGAGGAAACATGTTCTGAAATTTCAGCTTTGATTTCTTCGAAAAAAATCCTCAAAAATGTTATATAATTTTCTTAATTGTATATATGAAGTCTGCATTTACAATTCCAGATATTTCAAGTAAGTTCTATGCAACATTTCAAATTTATAACAAATTGCCAGTTGTAAAGATATCTCCAATCAATATCTTTCAAAAACAATCAATTTATTCGACTGGTACATCTATATCACATTTATTTTAAACTTTACGTAGCGTCAAAATAGCTTGTGGTACGATTTATGCTTATACCATGTTAACTCAACAAATTACAGATAGCAAATATCCGGTTATTAAGAAAAATTAATGTTCATTTCTTGAATATTTTTTCTTCTCAATTAAATTTCTAGAGTATTCTTACATATATTATTATTAAATTAAAATTTCAGTACCATGATATTTCCTAACGCTTTTCTAATTTCTAATAGATTTGGCAACTTCAGTCAATCTTGTTTAGGATTTCAGTTTTCTGTTTTAATTAAGATTTTATCATTAAAATTGAAAATACGAAACATGGAGTTGTTGCAACACTTGGAGCAGTAAGTCGATGCAATATTGTATTCGGGTTATATTCGAAATGGCGGTTAAATATTAGAATTTTAAAAATTTCACAATTTTGTTGTTAATACCTAATTAAATTTGTAGATATACTCACTTAAAAATTTTATGCATACTATTTTATGGAGGAAAATATTTTCCTTTTGAATTTTATTTTCAAACTAGGAACACCATGAAAGAACTATTTCCTAATAATAAAGTATTTCTCAATAAATCATGTCGCTCATAACTAATTACTCAACCATTTTTTACTTAATATGTAGTTATTTCAATTAAGCTATACAAGTAAATGTGTACAGACACATGATTGTCTTAAACATCAATCAATCAATAAATAAAACATTAAAAATAAATTTAATCAAAAGCAGTTCTTGAAACACACACTTACAATAGCTAAATTGTATATTTTCTATTTTAATTATTTTCTACTCTGTTTTTAATTATTAATTCATTATTATAATTATTATGGAATCGTGCGATCAATTTCTCTCCTATTCAGTGTAATGTTGTGTCACACATATAAAATGAAAATTTGATTTACTTAATCTAATAAATAATAACTAAATTCTGAAAATATTAAAATTGCGTGTTGTTGCTCACAATACACATATATACAGTTTCAAAACTCTAGCACTTCAGAAGTGAATCAAAAATACATAACCAAATTCCATCTTTACAAATATGAGGAAACTCAAATTAAAAAATTAAATAAACTTGCTTTAAAAGCAATTCATTTATTAAAGTATAGATAAATCAAAGCCGAAAATAATATTTCAGCAGCAAACGAAAGATGGAATATGGTTAGTCTTAAATCCAGAGTGTAAGTTTTGCTTCAACATGATGCACAGTCTTCGAGATCATATAAATGATAATCATTTGAAAACTGCAGTTAATAAATACTGTACCTAAGTTTTTCTCTAATAAAGTTAAGTCTAATTTAGCAGAGAAAGCGCATTTTTATGGAAAATAACAGATTTCGATAGGCATTAACAGATTAAAACAACATTGCACGATGTGCCATTTCAATGAGTATATATTGTGACAAATTCGTCTTGTGGGTGTACTTGAATGCAGTCCAATAAGCAGGATTACAAAAATAAAGCTCTCTATTTCACAGGTATTCTAAGCTAAGAAACGTAACACAAATATTAAAGCAGCACTTGTAAAAAATGCACAACAGAGATTACCATTAAATCTCAACACGGCACTCAAAGATTTCTTATTAGCTCACCAGATTGCTTGCAGATGAAAATTCAACTGACTACTCTTGGCTTGAGAGCTTGCCTTTTATACTTTTCAACAGGAAGTGACTTCATTGCGCAGGAAGTGACATAATCTCTAGAAAGTTCATGAAACCAGTAGAAATATGTTGAAAGTTCGAGGTCCTTCTAGAGAATTCCTTTTGTCGCCAAGTCGCCAAAATGGTCGCCAAATTTGTCGCCAAGGTCGCCAAATTTATCGCCAAGTCGCCAAGTTTGTCGCCAAGATTAGCATCTCAGGGAAACGAATTTATAGCTTTGTAACAATATGAAAACTATGACGCAGGGATTAGAGAAAGACAACTGGTGGCTTTGATACGACAATCAATGTTAAATATGAGTCTGGAGGAAATATCGAATCTAGGCTGGCTTTTCCGTGGGAATGACTAAAGATAAATCACAAACCACATTTTCCGTTTCACAAGTAATACTCCTAATAAGACAAGATCTGGTATCTCGTAATTGATGATAGGCATTGACAATACAGAGGAATAATTCCAGTACTCCATTAGTCTTAAACGCTGTTCTCTAGGTCCTGCATTGCGGTGAGATAGCGGAAGAGATTATCCTATATCTGAAGGTGCATAAACTAAGGGATTGCGTACGTATACTGTCTTAGTGAAAAGACGATTTGTCCGTTAATAAGTCATAGAAATAAGGATAATTTGTATGGAAATTTTGACTAGAAATGCAGCTATTGATGCAAAATTTAGAAACGAGAAAACCTTAATTCAAACTTTTAGCTATTAAGCAATAAATTAATTTGACTGTAGTATTTTTTGCATAAGCGACGTGTAAAAGTTGAAGATCAGAAGATCAGAAATTCTTCTTTGGTATACATAAAATGTTTTTCCATTAATAATATTTTTTGTTGCTAACTTGTAGATTGATTTGACAAAAACTAAAGAATAAATACTATATAGGGCATTCATCTGGAATTTGTACTCAGGTTTCCTTATTTTCATGTAATGTCGGGTGCATAAAAACTGAAGGTAATAAAACAGTTGGGATTTCTTCAGTTTATTATTAATAGCGTGCCAGTGATTTAAATTACTTTTTCGTACAATCATATAATTAAATAATCAAATGGAAAATAGAGTCTCACATTTCTATTATTGCTCTCAAAACTAAATTATTACTTGTAATAATTCTTGAGTATCTGCGCATATTTCAATATTATTTGATTCGAATTTTGATGGAGGTCAGTTTTTAAAAGATAGAAGATTCTGTTCTGCAATTTCAACACACTTTGCTCGAGATTTTATAATAAAAAAGTTTTATTATTTAATAAATCTTTCTCATAGTCTTTGAGATGTTCAGAACTAAATCCCTCTCGCTGGCGATGCCATCGTGCATGTATCAATGACTTTATCGAAAGGTAATAATAATGATAAGTTAAATTCTTCAAAATGTAACATATATTTTTAAAAAATGTTTATTTGAAAGTTTATAAAACTTATCAAGCGTGAAAAATATTTAGAGAAATACTGAAGGGTGTTTTAAATGAATCATAAATGGCTAAAATAATATCATGTTATTTATTACATAAAAATATTTAAAGAAATAATGAAGGGTGTTTTAACTCTTTAATCCCGGGGTGACTTTTTTCTTCTAGATCCTTTAAAACCAGGAGATTTTGGGAGGAAACGACAAGAATTGGATTCTCCCAACCTGGGTGGTCATTTTCCCCACCACCCCGACCCTGCTACAACTTTCCTTTAAGGCGCTCGGAAATGGGCTGTAGTAGGCTAGGATAATTGGTTCCTCCTACCGAGTTTATCTCCTAAGCGATCTCGAACCTCACCTACCCCTCAAAGAAGCCAACCGCCCTACACAGGCCTTCGCCGCTGTTAAGGGAGGATTTTTAGACCGCCGGGGACCGCCTCGCTCGGTATGAGAGGGTTAAATCACGAATGGTTAAAATAATATCATGCTATTTGTTGACTGATATAGTGTAACGAAATTGCTTTGTGGGTGTACGTGAATGCAATCCAATAAGCAGGATTTAAAAAAATGATAAAGCTCTTTATTTTACAAATATTCCCAAGCAAAGGAACGTAGCACAAGTATTAACACAGCACTAGTAAAAATTCACAACAAAGACTATCAATAAATCTGAACACAACGCTGAAAAGTTTCTTGTTAACTCACCAGCTTGCTTGCAGATCAAATTCCAACTGACTCTTCTTGGATTGAGAGCTTGCCTTTTATACTTTTCAACAGGAAGTGACTTCATTACGTAGGAAGAAAAGTCTAGAAAGTTCATGAAACCAATAGAAATATGTTGAAAGTTCGAGGTCCTTCTAGAGAATTCCACTTGTCGCCAAAGTCGCCAAATTTGTCGCCAAGGTCGCCAAATTTATCGCCAAGTCGCCAAGATTAGCATCTCAGGGAAACGAATTTATAGCTTTGTAACAATAGATTGAAATAATCTGTAAAACAAGATTGATACGATATTCTACGTCTGAACCATTTTGCTAAGATAAGTATTTAGCTGATTCTATTATACGACATTTAATACTCAGTTGAATAGAGATAATTGCTAAAGATTAATAATCTAAGTTTTCTTTTATTAGAGACTTATTTTAAAAAATAGAAAAATACTTTTATTTACAAATACTTAAAACATAGAGTTTTATTCTATATTGTATACATTTTCACCTATTCGTATAGTCCAGGGGTCGGCAACCTATTGAAACGGAAGAGCCAAAAGTTACAATTTACAAACTTTCCCAGTTTTTAAAGAGCCACTAAAAATTTTCGTTTCAATATTACAGTATTTGCTTATATATATTTGATTTTTGATTTAAAATAAACGGCTTTAAATACGGAAAAATATTTATTCATATAAAAACACAAATAAAGATAGTTACATCAATGGGAGCATTGGCTTTGCATGCCTTTTGAAAGTTTGAATAAATCTGGCTTATAACTTGCTGTTTTAAGTTTCAAGCACGACTCTAGATTTTTATTTGTTAGTTGACTTCTGACTTTACTTTTTATTATATTCATGCAAGAGAACGCTTGCTCGCAGGAATATGTCGACCCGAAGATCGTCAGCACTCCATATGCCAACTTTTTCACCTCACTGTAGCATTCTGGAAGACTATTCCATGCGCCGAATATGAGGGCCTCAACTCGCGGAATTTCTTTTAGAGCTGTCCACTTGTGCTGCGCGATGTGATTGCATTTCTGGACCTCCTACTCTTCCAACTTGTTCTTGAGTTCTGTGAACTTGCCACTCCAGAAGTCTTTGATATTCAAATCCAGCAATTGCATTTGAAGCGATCCAGCATCAATTCCAAATGGCTCAATGCTGATCTCATCTGTATTTGTGTTGAGAGGATTTACTATGAAAGCGAGAGTACTTTTGTTTGTTTTGAATTGCTCGAATCTCTCAGTGAATCCATCCTTCATGTTTTTTAAAGCTATGCTGAAGTAATTCGTATCAATAGTTGCATTGGTCTCATCGCGATATTGCTTCAGATTTTTAAAATGAAGTAATTTACCTCTCTCCATGTCTTCAAAAAAAGAAGTAATTTTTTATCGAAACAAACTATGTCTTCAAGCAAGGCGTAGGCTGGGTTGCCCTTTCCTTGCAGTTTTAGATTTAGCTCATTTAGTTTCATTGTGGTATCTATCATGAAGTTGAATTTTTGCAGCCATTTGTCTTCTTCTAATTCGGGATGGGCAATGCTTTTTTCATTGAGGAATGTTTTTATTTCACTCAAGCACAAATCAAAACGCTGCAATACGTTACCTCTGGAAAGCCATCGCACTTTATTGTGCAGAAGCAGGTCAGAAAACTGGCTATCTATTTCTTCAAGGAAATCTTTAAACTGGTGATGGTAGAGTGCTTTTGCCAAGATGCTGTTAATAATCTTAATTATCAAGTTCATGACCTCAACTATTTCGGCCGAAAATGTTTGGGCACAAAGCGCTTCTTGATGAATTATGCAGTGAAACGTTAGAATTCCGTGGTTTATTTTTTTCTGAAGACTTGATGTTACCCCTCTATGTATTCCTGTCATACTTCTGGCTCCATCAGTTGCTACAGAAAAGATTTTATTTATATCGATTCCATTGTCTTCAAGGCATTTTTGCACAGCATTTGTTATTTCTTCTCCGCGAGTTTGGCCTGAGAGAGGTAGCAATCCTGGCAGTTCTTCTTTTGGACCTTGGGATGACATATACCTGACGAAAAGGGTAACTTGTGCCGTGTCTTTTATGTCGCAAGACTCATCTATAGCAAGTGATAAGGCAGAAGCCAGTTGAATGTCTTCCACTTGCATATGTGTTACATTTGAAGACATTTTAGCAGTTCTATCTTGTATTGACTTAGCAGATAATGGCAAATCTTTGATTTTTTTCATGATTTCTGCTTTGTTTTTAAAATCACGAAACAGTTCTTCAGATGCACGTATAAAACAATCTTTGACGTACTCACCATCTGTGAATGGTTTTCCTCTTTTTGCAATTTCTAATGATACTGCAAAGCTTGCCAGATTTACATTATTGGAAGATTGCGCCCAGTTACTTAGCATGGAACTTGACTGTTTTTTTTTTGGAGCTCTTCAACAGCTTTTTTTCGTGCGTCACTTGTTGCATATTTACCAGCAAACTGGATATGTTTTGTAGTGAAGTGTCTCTCCAAATTTGTCGTCTTATTGTGTGAGAGTTTTTCGTGGCAAATGAGACAAGTCGGAAGGCCATCTGTGATGCACATGAATGCAAACGACTCCGTCCAATTCTGATTGAATTCTCGGTTTTCTTCTTCAGTTCTTCTCCTTTTTTTACCAGATTCCATGGTGGCGACGGAGCTGAAAAAATTATTTTTTTAAATTTTACTTAGTTATCTAAAACGACAAACAATCAACACGATCCTCAGATATGTAATCCAATTCTGTTACTGATTTTATTATATTATACGCGTATATACCTTTGAGAAGATAATTCGTTTCTAAATCGTATTCTTCTTGATACAACAAGCGAATAGACACGCAAAAACTGCAAGCGATTAAATTAACACACATGCAACGTAACGTCGACCGTGCTATCCGAGGATGACTGACTGACAACACGTCTAGACTCTAGACGGTGGCTGTTTGGGTGAGATGGAAATGGAATGCAATTGGATGAAAGATAAACATGGTCACGGAGTCTCATCTCTAAGAACAAAACAATAGTTCAAATTTATCTCATTACGATCATGTTAATCTTAGCGATTTGTAATTAACGGTTATGAAAATAGAAGCTATTGAGAAATTAGGTACCTAAATATATATTCTTATTTTTTAAGGGTTTTGATAATAAATTATTAATTTTTTCGTATGGAACTGGAGAGCCGCAACTTAACATCAAAAGAGCCGCAGGTTGTCGACCCCTGGTATAGTCAAATTTATACGAACATGAAACCATGAAGTTTCAGAATTTGAATCATAATAATATTTTCAATGATAAATTTGTAGTTATTTAGGAAAATATTTGCAATGTCTTTGTTAAATATATAAAAGATTATTAGATAAATACGAAGAGTACCTGAAAAAACTTATGATTTACTTCGCGTTTTTCCACATCGAATCAAATTCATTTTTATTTATTTATATATTTTATTCTTGGTTAATTTTTATATGTTTTTCAAACGGTGAAGTTGTTCTACAAATATATTTTCTAATGATATTTTAATTCAATTTTCATGAGCAAGATCATCTGTTACATTTTAAAAACTGTTACAGTGCTGATAAAGTAAGTGCTTTAATTATAATATTATGTTGATATTCATATACATTTTAGTATCAATATTTTTTATATATTTCAGTTCATATTTTAAGTCAAAGATAGATAAGGGTCAATTTTACTTAAAAATTATTATATTTTATTCATATGTTTGTTTTATTTCATTAGCTAGTCAAATACATAAATATATTTAAAAATATTTATTGTGCTTATAAATAGCTAATATGAGTTAAAGGATTGCCAGAATGAACCATTAATTTACTTTATAATCAATTTAGTGGATATTTTAGAGAAATTAATTTTTGACGAATCAAGAAATAACGAAGGAAGAAAGCCATAATTTTCGTCTTCGGTAGAAGATAATGTTTTTCAGTTCAGAAACATTTAATCAGCAAATGCGAGCAAACGCGATCATCAGCAAATGCGAGAATTTTAGATTGAGTCCGAAAATATATCAACTGTAAGTCATATTTTACACTCAACCGAACACTGGATTCAAGAAGATTGAAAATGATTATCTGATGTTGGAATAAGATCGAATAAAATAAAAGACGGCTAAATATAGGCTTAGATAAAAAATCTCCATAAGAAGTTCTATGGGGATGGTAGCCTATACAGAAAAAAATTATTCTACCGAAAGTATAGTTGTATCCAGGGCAAAAATTACACCTGGGATTTTATTTTAGATTCTGAAGCTTAAGTAAGGGACTTTAAATGGAAAAACGACTTTTCTTTTCTGAGTTAAAACTACAAGAAAATTGTTAAGTAACTAAATTTTTAAAAATGAATTATTTTCATTTCTAATTCTCTTTCCAGATGTGAATGAAGAATGACGTATTTAAATTCTTTACAATTAATCGTGATTATATTTTGAAAATTTAGGTGCATTTAAAATTGATAAACATTGTACAACAGTCTCGAAACCGAGATTTCTATTGGTTCTGAGAAAATTTTGCAGAGAATCTTTAATCTTCAAATCAGAATGTGTTGCATGTATTTTTTACTTGTAATTATGGACACCGAGATAGAAAATTTGTAAGCTCTAACTGCTCCTGCTGGTTTGCAGCACGTATTGTTTTTAAATTTTACAACACATTTTAAAAGTTGCTTATCCGCAGTCCGTTATTTTGATCTTCACATTGGAAATTAGTAATATTCTATAATCAAATAATCCTTATATTCCTTGTACATCCTTATCAGGTAACCAGAGGGGACGCGCTGGGGTCATTTTATGACTCCAAGCCTTCTAGAAAACCAGCCATCTGTTTACTTCTTTCTTAACAGTAGCTGAGTTTATCACCCCCTCTGCCTTTCCTTAGTATTTAGAAAGTATTTCCGGAATCTTTTGACCCCTAATACAACTTTGGTCAGTTACTGGGGTTATAGAATGACCCCGCGCGTCTCTCCGATTGTTGCTCACCTGGCTGATATGGTCAGCTCGTTTCTTTCCTTTCAGAATTGAAGTATTTACCTGTTTCTCACAATGCCGACTCCATACGAAAAAGAAATGGAGAGTTTACATACACTTCTTGCTGACGTTGAAGCTGATGAAGATTCAACCTTTAAGAATGAAGACAATGGATCTGAGGATGTTTTAGAATTGAATTCTTCTGAACATGATACAAAATCGGAAGAGGACGGAGACTCTGGGAATGAAGAAATGATGTACTTGGAATGGTTTTCATCAAAAGATGGCGTACAGTGGAGGAACACAAAATTGGTACCCGTTGTCATAATATTGCGTCGCGCGTACCTGAACCAAAAGAACCAGCGAAAGATGTGACAAGCCCTGTGAAGAGTTGGGAGTTATTCATAGACGATATCATAATGCAGGTAATTATAGAATATGGAAATATATTTTTCGAGAAATGCGCAACAAACTTTTCACGTGAAAGAGATGCACTAAAAACGTACCCTCTAGAAATCCGAGCATTATTAGTGGATAATAATGGAGTAGATCTGATTTGTATTAAGCAGTGTATTCTCAATGTCTAAAAGTCAAAAGCGTTATTTTTCGAACTAAAATATAATGTTTTTAACAGCGCAGGGTTTATTTTCAACTTGGAGTCATTCTATGACCCCACGAGTCTTAACGTTCGCTAACGTGACGCGCGTTCTCTCGGGTTAATGATTATTTTTCATTCATCCAAAAACGGAGAATTTGAACAATTTTTACTTCCTCCTATGCGCGGTATACGAAGGTAACTTATTATAATCGTCAAAAAGAATTCGACTTTGAGGTTTTGATGATCAGAATTTCACGAGTCTGAAAATCTTTTTTTCCGAACTTATCTCTGTCTGTCTATTAATAGGATAACTCAAACACACGCTAGTTAAATGAAATCTGACGCTTGGTCTCTACACAAAAACATTAAGACCAAATTTTGTACGAAATTTGTGAAAGGGAAATCTGTCTGTTCCTTCATGTCCATATGAATCTGAACGCTTTGGGTTTCATGGATAAAGGTTTACATATGGTTTTATAATCAGAAATGTTGATCAGTTTCAGATTTTGAAGCAAATAATTAAAAGAGATATTTTTGTGAAAGTGAACGGGATAATTCAAAAACCCAACTACCTTTTAAGGGGAGTTGGAACCCTAAGTCCGTTAACCCTAATCCTGTTACTTCGGTCTAACTTTTCACAAAATCTCTTACAGATTCATGTATGAAATTTTATATACATGTCAAGTTCATCTTTCTCATTATAATGCAATGATTTTTTAAAAAAAATTCAAAAATTCATTTTTTACAATTTTCTTTGTGCCAAAATGAAAAATGTGAAATTACATTTTTCTCATTATACTAAAATGATTTTTTTAATTCAAACATTTATTTTTTACAAATTATTTTCTATCAAAACAAAAAATGTGAAATTGGCCAATTCGATGTACCTTTTCTCAAAATTTGTTATAGAAACATGTTTGAAATTTTTTATAGAAGTAAAGTGCACCTTTCTCATTTTATGGAAATGAGCTTCTGTTTGTTATTTTATTTTTTATAAATTTACAAAATATGTAATTAGACATGGTAAAAGTTTACCCTATTTTGACACAAAATGTTTTTTTTTAAAAATAAGGTTTTGAGTTTATTAAAAAAGAGCTCATTTCAGTATAATGTGAAAGGTGAACTCAACTTGTATAAAAAGTTGCAAACAACAAACAAACAAAGTTTCAACAGCTATCTATAACAGATTTTGAGAAAAGGTACATCGAAATGGCCAATTTCACATTTATTGTTTTGATACAAAAAAATTTGTAAAAAATAAATTTTTGAATTTTTCAAAAAATTATTTCAGTATAATGAGGAGGATGTATTCCACTTGCATAAAAAGTTTCAAACATGAATCTATAACAGAATTTCAGAAAAGGTACATAGAAGTAACAGGGTTAGGATTAACAGACTTAGGGTTCCAATCCCCCTTAAATAAAATGCGCCATATGGTCTTGCAACGAAGATTGTAGGTCTTTATCAAATTTTGAGCGTAATTAGTCAAAAAGAAGATTCTCAAAAATGAGACTCTTTTCGTTTTACTTTTCACTGTTGTGACAAATTTTTTGGCATAACTAGTGCGAGGAGTCTCATAGACCGCTTTTAAAAGACGCTTCAAAATAGCTACTTTTATGCATTTTTATGAAATATTATGAATAAATTATGCTTATTTATACAATTCTAATTCATTAAAACCAATTTTTAAAACACGAATAAGTTAATTTTTTCTCACTTTATACGATATATAAAATTACTATAAGAATGACTATTTTCTTCATTTTAAGGAACAAAGCTGATAGTTTTATTAAACATCCATGAAAATATATACCTTTAGTAAGCATTATGACAATTATATCCGAATTATAGAACGATGAATTTAATAATATGAATTAAGATATCTTTCTTTACAAGGAATTATAAGATGGAATAGAGTCAAAACACATCTTTCGATAACACTGAAGACAGACTGGTAAAAGTAATTAAGTAAAGACTAAGTAAAAACCATTTGTAAGTAAATAAAAGTAAGTTGTTTCGTTTCAGCTAAACAAGAAAGGGATTTTTATGTATATTTTTGATTTTTTTACTAGGAAAATAGTTAACTAGACAATTATTTCTTTATTTAATGTCATTGTTTGGAAAATTGGTATTATATTAAATATATTATTAAATCTTTAATGATTTTATATAAACTATAAGCTGGTCTATACTCTGTAATTCTGGAACGTAAGTATTAGCATGTATTTGCGATTAGCATCTAAGATTTATGATTCAGTACTATCATACACGGAATAGTATTCATATTTTGGCACATGGAATCATTAAATATCTAGTATAGATGTAGACAACTAGAGATGCAGAAGGGATGCCTAAACAATGCTTTTTTCTGCCCGTACCGCACTCTTCCTACCAGTTTTCCTATATATCAATGAAATCTACAGGGGACTCATGCCCTCTTCTACTCAAGTCCGCGTAAATACATAAGTTATTTCTTATGCTTCTGAAACGCCAAAACATTTCATAATGAAGTGGCAAATACTGCACTTTTGAAATTTGTTTTTGTCGAATTATTACATTTTAATGCAGTATTTTGTATTATATTTACAAAAGGTTTTTGTTTTAGTGTCAACTTCGTCTGAAAAGGAGAGTTCATCTGAAAACGACACTGACAGTGAAGATTATTGTGTCCCACTTATCAGCCAGGTCTATTCAAAGAATGTGAATGTGGAAACATTAATTTTATTAACACCAAATTTATAAATGCAAGTAAACTTACAGAGACTCTGTCCACATTTTAATGGCTACTGCAGAAACTTTGGGACACAACACTGAAAATCTAATTATAAATGGAACATGGATACAGTGATGCCGTCAAAAGCTTCGTGCGAGCGTGCTTCAGTAATTAGAAATAAACGTCTAATACAGTTAGAGTTTAGAACATTTCTACTTTACAGTTACAGTTCTCTACCGTCCACTGGGATGGAAAGCTGGGACTTCCAGCAATAACTAGAAGCAAGAATGTTGACAGGTTTCCAGTAATTATTTCCGCTAACGGACAAGATAATGTTTAAGGAGTCCCTTAATTGGCTTCTTGGAGTGGAGACGACATGGCAGCTGCTATTTACAACTTGCTTGCTGAAAATAAACTTTTGGATACAGTGCAAGCCTTGTGTTGTGACACCACTGCGCCAAATACTGGAAGAATAACAGGTGTTTGCGTTTTATTAGAACAAAAACTGGGGAAAGATCTCTTATCCTACCTTACAGACACCATATATATGAATTGGTTTTAAAATCTGCTTTTGAAACATGCATTACTACTCCGTCTTGACCCAAACCAGGATTATTTAAACGTTTTCAACAAGCTTGGGCCAATATAGATACTTCTATACATACTGTTGGAATTGATGATCAATTTGTTGTGAACAGTATCGATAAAGACATAGAGATTGTGCTTCATTTTGCACAAGAGCAAGTTGCTATTCAACGGACAAGAGACGACTACAAAGAGCTGCTGCAGTTAGTTATTATATTTTTAAGCGGACACGAAGCAAATGAAATTACATTTCGTTTACCTGGTGCTTTTCATCATGCCAGGTAGACTGTGAAATCTATTTATTGCTTGAATATATTTATTTTTTGAATGAATTTCATTTGACTCGGCAAGAATTGCAAGGAATAAGGGATATCTGTATATTTATGGTAAAACTATACATAGAAGCTTGGTACAATGCTCCCTTAGCCTGCAAAGAACCATCCCAGGATTTGAGGTTTATAAATGCTCTTTGCTTTTACACGGATATAAATGAAAAATATTCCCTAGAAACAAAAAAGAATTGCGGACATTTGTGGTATCTTATTGAAGAAATAATGGTTTTAGCGTTTCTTAATGATACAATTCCTGTCGAAAAAAAGTAAAGATGGCCAAAGCATTTAAAGAAAAAGAATAAACTATTTGTGACTCCAAGCGTCTCCATTTTGATTTAAAGAAAATGACCGAATTTATACACAAAGAACTACATAACTTTGTGTCAAAAAGCACATCAAATTTTTTAAGCGGTTTAAAATATCGTCCGATTTTATTGCTCGTGATACTGCGAACTGGAATTCTCTTCATGATTATCAACATGCCCTTACAGTATTTCAGAAACCTCACAGTTGTCAATGATATTGCAGAAAGAGGTGTGAAGCTTATGGAAGAATACAACAATATCATAACGCATGATGAGGATCAAAAGCAATACCTATTGCAAGTCGTAAAAGACTATCGGAGCCATTTTCCATCTTGCTCAAAGTATTCATTATAAAAAACTTATTGAACCTTTTATTATTACAATTTAATGTTATAAAAACTTGTTTTTGTGGTTGAGCAGTTCTAGGCATTATTTTAGTTATTTTTACTCCTAAATATTTGTTTTAAACTTGAAATAGAATTAATAAGTGTTATTGCGAAAATTTAAGAATTTAACTAATTTATTTCAATTTTCATCCCCCTTGGGGCACGTGTTATTATTAAGTAAAGTTTTCACAATTTTTACCAGTTACTTACTAACCCTAAAGGAAAAGAAATTGGGGGTGAGACTTATAAAAATATGAAATTAATTTTTTGCCTATGTGCTAAGTGCCACCCTAGTGGGCATACACTGAATGTTTTTCTTTTTTGAAAATTCATATTTCTCACTTTCATTTTAACCAAAGATTCTTCTCATTGTTATCATGAGTTCTCTTGGATGAAAATGAGGAATATATACTAGATTAAAGATAAAGCTTTAACAATTGATTTGCTAATAAAAACCATACAAATTTTTCTTTTTATTTTTGGAGCTTTAGGATGGGAAAGGAATAATACAAATCAATTTATAGCACACATATCTAATATTCTGCAAAATATCGCTGTAGGACAACGTTGAGTTTGTCGACAGCTTGAATAAATGGAACACCTCTTGTCAAATTCATGTACTTCTATTTGAGTCAAATTATATAACTCTGTAATTTTACCGCCTATTATCATCCTCATCCCCCAAAAGCTCAGATTTTGTTTTGTAGTCGCCCTCAATATTGCATGACTCTTCAAGATTAGAGTATTCTAAATAAAAAATATATATATTAACAATATCTTCGATTACTTTTTGATCGAGGTATACGGGACGTTCTATTAGAAAACTTAAAACATATTTACAGGGTGTCCAACAAAGGACTCCCTTATTTTAAAATTAAATAACTCGGCAACGGAGATCGATAGAAGAACGAAACCAGTGATATGCTTAGTCTGAAAGCCGTAAAAATCTGATACGAAAGTTTCAAAATTAGTTATAAATGTTGCCGTCAGGTGGCGCTGTACGTTGTAATAGCTATTCAAAATCCGATAAGAAATCTATAAACTGTCCTTGGCAAGCACGAAAAATGCCTAATTTGAATCGATTGTGATGTGATTGCAACAATTACTTGCAAATGACAGTTTATAGCTTTCTTCTCGAAATCTGAACTGTGATTACAACGTACAGCGCCACCTGTCGGCAACATTTATAACTAATTTTGAAACTTTTGTATCAGATTTTTACGGCTTTCAGACTAAGCACATCACTGGTTTCGTTCTTCTATCGATCTCCGTTGCCGAGTTATTTAATTTTAAAATGAGGGAGTCCTTTGTTGGACACCCTGTATCATTTTTACGAAAAACGAGCATCTGATAAATAGCGTCTTTCACCCACAAAAACTGGTACACATCTGCCGTGAGCGGTCGCCTAGACAGCTTAAAAAGCAAACACGTGGTAACTAAAATATAATAAAGCTAGAGGTGTGAAACTGGATGCGTGATCTCAGCTGACTGGTTTCGGAAGGTCATAAAAAGGGCAGTGATCGTTTTTCCTTTTTAGGGGTGGAAACAACAATTAGAAAATGTTGTGCTCTGAGAACACAAACGGTAGTAAAAAGTTAAAAAGCAACAAAGCACAAGAAGCGCGATATTTAATCAGTACAGGAGAAAGCCATTGTTGAACAATCTCGTTAGACTATTGAAAAAGCAAGCATGATTTTTATTCCGTCAGCAAATTATTACCCTTCAAGAGTGCTTGGAGTTCTTGCTTCGCTAACTATGTATAGTTCTGCAAACAAACCTTTTGTCTCTCCAGCTGCACAATTATGTTTAATATGAATCACAAATTTGCTTTGCCACACTTTATCTTTGTTTTCTTTCTTTATTATTAAATTGAAATTTTTTTACCGCTATTGATTTGTATGTAATTGTTTGCTACAATGCATCCATAACGTAATTTCAATAAAACGGTTGTTGTCTAATGTAAGAAAACCAGTTTCGGCCTTTTATATTTATCTCATTTAATAAAGGTAATAATTTCTGCTCTATTTATGTTCTTCAGTCAAGAAGCTTCAAAAGTATTAAAAATAAAATTCCAGAGGCTAATATTTTCATTCCTCAAGAAAGTGTCGCTGGAGTTCTGGTCAGATCTTTCTTTTATTTTTTAACCGAATAAGTTCCTAGTTATAAACAAGAAGAATCATGCTTCAGGCGATCGTAACATACATGAAAAAGAGTAGATATGTGTAGTACAAAAAATATATACATAGAATTCTCTTAAATGGCAACAACAGGACTTTGCCAATGCCAGATAAGATATTTTTTGGATAACTGAATACACGTTTGTAGAAGATTTCATTTTTTGTGTTGCCAGTTGTAGAAATTGCAGCATGCAAAAGTCGTTGGTCACGTGTTTCGATTCACAATTAATGAATAATATCGACAATCTTACAGATTATTTAAAACTGAAACACATGCGTAATTTTATATTTCAGAAAATCGAAATAAAGCAACTTTTTAAAATTTTCACGCGTAATATTTCATAGAAATTAAGTATTTATTAGTTTTCATGTTGTATAACTTTGTGTTTTTGCCTGCTCACAAGGTTGTCGCCGGAGTTTTATCGCCCTTGTTTTCCTCGCATGGTTTTTTCATGAGGTTATGCAGCTAACCAGTCCTACAAGTTTATAGACGCATCGAACTTTTAGGGCCTGTATTTAAAACTGCTTTTGCTTCGCTAGTTTTTCTTCCCATATGTAAATTCCCTTTTTTCATTGTTTCTATAATTTTCATATGTGTGTCGTCGATGTTTAAACACTGTATGGTTTTTTTGGTTCAATAAAGTTTATACGTTCAACCATCCAAACTGCAAACCGGAGATTTTTATCGCTGGAGTCAGGGGTGTGTCGTAGAGTAAAAGCCTCATAACCTCAGGTGTTGTCACAGAGGAATTTGACTCGGAAAATTATGTTTTCAATCCTTTGTCTGTTTCCTTCAATGTGACTATCTTGGTCTGCGTGTAGTTTTCATCTTCAGAATCATTCGTCGCCTTTCCCATTATATGCTCGATCATTTTGTCGCCATCAAAAGAGAGCGCAAAGGCGATATGACTGTCTACAGCCACTCAATCCTGTGCAACCTCTTTACTAACTTAACAAAATTTCTATTTTTCTCTTTCCGTCTCACACGCCAAAACTTCAAATTTAAAATTATATCTAAGAAAGGGCAATTACTAAGGTAATGGTCCAGATCTGTCTCTCACTGATCCGGTCACGCTCTGACGTCACCAACAATAAAATTCGCGCCAAAGCAATGCCAGACGTTAAACGTCATTATTTCATTGTTAGAGCACCTAAATGTCAGTAATTTTAAATTTAAAAATGTAATTGACGTCCTAATTTCAAATTGAATAGCTCTAAAATAACGAAATAAAATTTGCTATCAATAGATATAAAATTTGCCGAGAAATTGAAAATTATATTAATCATATATTTCAAATTAATGTTCGTTTTTTAATAGAAAGTAGTAAATCACGTCAGTGGTATATCATGCGCGTGATATAGTTTGGACGCCACGATGCATCTGATTATTTATTGCAATCGTGATGATATAATTTGGTAATATTTTTGGCAACGTAATAATATGTAAATAAAAAAAACATTTCCTGTCACAAAACACATGTTTATTTTATTTCTTTTCAATCATTGTTAGACATTCCTCTCGCATATATATCTATTTAGACACGTCAAATTTGACGGGAAATCTCTCGAATGAGGAGGCAATTTGCACCCGTCATACCACGACGTACAGTGGGATATTTGACGAATCTGGGCGGCCAAAATCATTTTTCGGTTTTAAACTAATTTAAACTTATTAGTTAGTAAATTAATGAACTTTTTGCAGAAAATATTGCTTTATAACTTAAAAATAATTGATATTTTATAACTTCATAGTTATATACAGGGTGGTCATAAAGTAACTTGCCCTATTTAGAGGCTTCTGGGGCGCACAGCAGAGTATCAAGACGAGATTTGGGATCTAAGTATTATGGGATATGCGCTTGCGATTTTATAAGTATAGAATGTACCACCTCTTATGGTTTCGGTTACAGTTAAAAATATTATAATTTTTTCAATGGCAACCAGCACCTCAATTTTTTTAATTATTAATGAATATATTATCTTGATATTCTGAATGCAGTGCTGACCAGAGGCCTCTAAATAGACCCGGTTATTTTATGATCATACCTTGTACATTGAACAAAATTAATAATATTACATTAATTATATTTACAGAAAAGAAATCGGAAAAATAACAAATAATTGAATAATTGTGTAAAAAATTAGTTAATAATTCATAAGGAAGGTGCGATTTATTCGTCTGATGATTAATCATTTATGTCATTATCTGTTTCTTCATGATCGGAGTCCTCTTCATCAAGAACTTTAGAAAATTCCATTGGCAGTAACATCTCTAAAGTCTCTTTTAAGAATGATTTTGACTTTTCCTCATCGTGGGTCTCATACCCGTCAACACAGGGTACGAACTCAAAAACAATCTTCTGAGAACATCCTCATAACAAGAAAGTCTGAAAAATTTTCGGGCTCAATTTTGACGGATTGATCGGAAATGTTTGCTGCGTGCTTCCGCCGCTTCTTCTGACAATTGGCCTATTGGTAGTATAACATTTTCTATTGCAATCGGACCATGAATTAAGATCTTGTGCATAGTAGGCGACATTGGGTACCATGGATATAATTGCACGTAGAGCTCAGATATTTCTTCTGTATATTCTTTGAACTTTTGCAAATTAATCTTGTGGCCACTGGATATGGTTTCTAGAATTACTTTAAAACGATATATTAAAGCAATCCATCTGATCTCTAACTGAGATTTAAAATGGGAGAAATTGTGCTTTATTTTTTAAATTTCATCGTCATCAAAAGTATCACTTTGAAGAAGAAAATTTTCGAGTTTAGTTTATCATGTATATTTGGTAAATTTTGTTGTTGCATGATGTTAAATAACTCTCTTCGAATCATTACTTTGACACCCAATGACCCTAGAGTAAAATAGAAACAAAAAAGTGCATAGTAAATATATGCAATTTAGATATCTAAATTTTGAACCTCTTTTTTTTTTTTTAAATCGCACGAGTGTTTGGTAACTTTTTACAGAAACATAAGCAACTTTGACTCGACTTCTTTTTAGATAACTAAATGTTGACAAAGAACAATTTCAGTATTTTTTGAAAAATCCTAAAAAGTTATAAAATGGATTGAACGCAATGTTTTAAGTAATATTTATAATTGATATAACTTTATTCCAATCAAAATGTCTGAAAATTACACACATATGATCGTTCTGAAAATATTCATAACAATTTTCTTTAAATTGCAATTCATATCATAAATAAGAGATTAAATGCAAAGTAATTGGAATTCCAACTGGAAATTTTGGAATGTTTGAGAAATATTTGAAATCCCTTCATTTCAAAAGTTGGGTAAATCAGGGGCTAATTTAAACAAAAACACAAACATAAAGGTCTAAATTTATTGATACAAAAAAAAATTTAGCGTGGAAATGTTTGGAAATATAACAAAAATCTTCGGGATTTCGCAACATACAAAAAAAATTTTGAAAAAAATGCGTTATTTTCAATTACTTTTGTAATTATTACAAATACTTTTTTAGCAATTGAAATCCATATAAAAATATTAACACATACCTGCCTCATCATTATTCATAACTGTTAGATTTTAATTACATCTAGAAATGAAGGTATTCACATTCGAAAATGGAACGTTTGAAGCAACAACTATTTAACGCAGAATACACTTCACACAGCACTCCAGTTTGAGCTAATAATACAGAGGTCAAGGTCAGTTAAGAGAGTTATAATCTATATCGCAACTGCGATATATTTTTTTTATCCGAAATATCTTAATTGTATCGTTTTTAAACGCTATCAGATTATCGGCATTTATCTGCGAATTGAAAATCTCTGTAGCCTTATAATCATCATAACTTTGAAAATTATATACTGTAATAAAGTATCGGTGATTATAACGCCCCATTTAACATAAATGGGAGAGGAGGATAACAGTATCTATAACATTATTGGTATAATTTTTATTGGCGAAGTATGTGGTAGAATTACATTATGTTTTTCTGAATTATGACAGCTTTATTTCTTTTTAAAATAACATCAAAACCCACTTTTTAATGATTATAATAAATTCTGGAATTTTTCATACGTGCAGAGAGAAAATTTATTTATATACTAACAGTTTTGCCATGGTATTAGTGTTTATTTATCTTCACTTTATTATTTCGCAGACATTAATTTAACTTTTTTGTGTTTGATTCCCATGCAACCAATGGTATCAACATAGCCATTCAAAGTTTTATCCTTTGGTATATCACAAGCCAATCTCACAAGGTGACGTTCTCATATCCATTCGACAGTTGTGTTCCTATAATGGTTACAGGCAAGGGAGTATGATACTATGTTGTATAATTGAAGTCTTCAGCCGCTTTGATGCAAAAAATATAAATTGCATCCAATAACAAATCCTCCGAAAGGCATTCAGGACGATAATTTTTTAAAGATTTCTAAAAAAGCGGCTTTCTTCGTTTGATAGGACGTAAAAAATATTATGACATGTGTTCAAACTTATATATACATAACACCACAGCATACCCCCGAACTCGGCGCCTAAATGGCACCCTGTCGGTTGGATGAGTATGTGTGAAACTTTATTGAAAAGCAAAAGCAAAAAAAAAAAATACAACATTAGAATAAAAATACACTTGAAAGGGAACATAATTATACATGAACAAAGAAGAATAAAATAAAAACACATTGAGGATTACAATCCGAGTATTATAATAGAAATTTACAAGGGGAGTTATCAAATTTGAGTGCAGTGATAGGGTTGGATGTTTCATTTAGTTATATTTTTTCATACAGTTGCAGCCCCATGATTTGGGGCTGATAGTGGTGTTCGATACGACTAAAAAGAAGAATTGAAAAACGTACCGGAAATTACACCGGTTACATTAATGAAAATTGTCGCAACCATCCTAAAAATCGTGGGACTATTTTTTTTTTTGTTGTTGTTCTGTCTTGTTATTTATACTGAGGGATCGCTAGAATTGTTACTCAAGGGTTGGCAGTGATGTGAAGGGTGAATTTTTCGAATGAATTACGGAAGAATTGGTGGTGGCTGGTTGCTGTTTTTATGCTAGTGTGCTCTGCTTCTCAACTGGAAATTCTTCGAACTTCTGGTTCTAGGAAGTGAATCTTTGGAAGTATCTATTTCTAGGCAGGAGTATGTGACGGTGTTGCATTTTGACTTTTAATTAGGTCTTCGTTAGTCGCCAGGAATGTGATTAAATTATCTATATTTCGTCTTGAGAGTTTTCTGGATAGGGCGCTCTTCCACCAATGGACTATGAATTGTGGGCTTGGTTCCTTGTGGTGATAAGATAAAATAAGTGGACATCTCGTTGCATAGTGATGGGGATTTCCTATTTACCCACATCCGCAGTAGTCTGTTGAGTGGAGACCGAATCTCTTGAGGTAGCTGGGGAAGGGCCCATGGCCAGTGGCGAATTGGATGCATTCTCTGGACCAGTGCAGCTGTTTGTTAGATATTTTTGGTACAATGCTGCAAACCGATCTGCCAGTCTTACCATTATCCCACTCAGCTTGCCAACGCGAGAGTGAGAGCTGTAGAAGTTGCTGTTTCTTTAGGAAACTTTTTGGGAATGGAAGGCTGGATGGAATTCCATCCGTGGTTGCCTCCTTCGCAAGGGTATCTGCTATTTCATTGCCTTTTATGCCTATGTGTGCTTTAACCCAGATGAGCCTGATTCTGGCATTTTCCAGAAGGGTCATTTGTGCCTCTTGAGTGATTTTGCTCTTTACATTAAAGGATTTAAGAGCTTGGAGGCTAGACTCGCTGTCGCTCCAGATGTTGACATCTTCGTTTGCAGTGTTGGCCCACTCGATGGCTGCTTTGAGGGAAAGCATTTCTGCTTGGAACACAGTATTGGCTGGGCTCAGCATGGCTTCAAGGTTTTAGTGATGGCTTCATTTACAATGACACAGAAAGCGCTGCCAGTTTGATCGTTTATCTTTGAGCCATCTGTGTTCACTTCAATTGGCGTTCTATCGGAAGGAACTTGTCCCCCATGTGTGATTCTATCTTCCAGGCTAAAAAGTGCAGGGTGTATTGTTGATGGTGGTGATGGCTGCTCATAGCTTTCATGGTCAAAATGGATACCTTCGTAATCACAATTTCTACCCAGGCGGCCTACCCTTACCAGTATTGATTGCATTTTGGCTTTAATGTGAAGAGGCATTAGACCTTCTATGACCTGGAGAGCCGCCGTTGATGTGGTGTTGTACGCCCCTGTGATATTGAGCAGAAACTTTCTTTGGATAGAAGATAGCAGTTTCTGTTGTCTGGCAGTGATGTTGTGGGCCCATGCTGCAGAGGCATAGAGAATGACCTTTTCCACCACCGTTAGATACAGCTGTCTTCTGATGTTTTTACTGAGTCCCTAGCTTGTTCCGGCCACATTCTTGAGCCCTTGGTGAAGGATTATATATATATATATATAAGGACTTGTTCTTTATTGCTGATAGGTGAGCCGCGAAGTTAAGCTTATCATCAATTAATAACTCCCAAATATTTTATTACTGATTCTCTTTTTATGTTGTTTTGTCCTCATTTAATTCCTGAGTACCATATTGGTCCTGATCTATTTTTGTTTATATGGAGATAATAAGTTTTGTCCAGTGAAATTTCAAGTTTGTGCTTGTCGGTCCATGTCTTGAAGGTTTGTAATGCTTTATTGGCCAGATTTTTGACTTCCTGTTTTGACCCGGCGTTGGCCAAAAAGACGAAATCATCTGCAAATGCCTGCAGGTGCACCCCTTAGGGCCAGTCTTGCTGGAGTGCTTCGTCGGCCACCAGGTTCCAGAGAGAAGGTCCTGTGCAGGAGCCTTGGGGTCAACCTTGTTGCTGATTCCATGTTGCTGGGCCTTGTGAGGTGTTTATTGCAACTTTCCTATTGGAAAGAATATCTATAAGGGTCTCGAGGGTGCTGCTATGGTACTTCAGGTTGTCGAGGCTGTTTTTAATCGACGTGTATTGCAAGTGATCAAATGCCCCATTGATGTCCAAGGAGATCATCAGGGCATATTGGTTGCTGTTCTTCGCTGAATTTATCTTATCGAGGAGGTCAAGAATTGCTTCCTCAGTAGATCTGTTGGTTCTGAAGCCGTACTGGTTAGGATGTTGAAGGTTATTTCTTCTGAGGTGCAGAAACATTGTTTTATTTTCGATTTTCAAATACAAACAATAAATAAACTAGGATACAATCAAGCATAGTAATTTTATCAATGAAAGCGAGATTGTTGTAAAAAATGAAAAAAAATATTCACAAGGCTTAGTTTTCTTAATCAACAATTGGACTCTGCTACATTGTAAAAATTGCATCTACATCATTTTTCGGTTTTATCAGTATTTTTAATTATTTAATTCTTCGCCACCAAAGTTTCTTTCATCTCGTGTGGCATTTCTGGGAACTTTTGAAATTCAAACGGTAATTTTTAGCAGTTTCATTAAATATCTAAATTTTTCTTATTATTTACTTTGTATTCGACTTAAATATTATTTATCTTAACTTTTGATGTTGTTTCCATTAATGTTTCAACTTTATTAATTTGTAAATCTAAATTTTTCAACGGGACTATTTACTCGCCATCTTGGTTCGCGTAGGAATTTTTGCGTTAATAGGCTTTAGCGTCTGACTGGAGGCGTTTTTCTTTGTGTGATTTAAAAAATTTTGACGGGTACAAACTTGCTCGAAGTGGTTGGATCTGCGTGGGGGCCCCGAGGGCCGTTTGGCCTCTCGGTGCTTGCCTTTTGCAATTTTTTACGTTGTTCCAAAAAGAAAGAAAAGCTTCTTTTTTGAGTAAGATGTCTCCATGACAGTATACAAGAGAGAAATTTGTGAATTTCTCAAAACGCAATCGAATACAGTCTGATCTGCTGCTGACTTTGTTTCTGCACGTTTTGCAACTGTGTATATCGTAAGTGAGCTTTACAGAAAAAGTTTGCGAAAGTAGACGAAGTATGTTTGTGCCTTTTTGAAAAATGAAAAACAGCCATTACTTTCCTGTGTATAAAGTTCTGCCACCGTATTATGCTTCTAAGTTTGTTTGTTCTGTTTTCGTCTTTTCAATTTCCGTTGTTTAAGAACGAGTGATGCAACTTGTGAAAGTATATAATACAGAGTATGTGTGTAGGAAAGTGTTACCAAGTCCACAGTAATTCTGGGAAAACTTTTTTTTCCATTATAAATTGACTGCAAGTGACGATGATATACCTTGAGGTGTGTTACTTCAACTGATTCAAGAAATTTTTCTTTTGTGTCAACGAACGTTATGTGCACATATAAAATAATTTCAGTACCTTCCAAGGTACATGATTGCAAGTCTGGTTTAACTCTCATGCAGTACAAATGCAATTCATAATGGCCATTGTGAAAGGGTAATTTTTTACATTTGCGAATTTGTTTAAGATTTTGCTAAAATTATATATACATATATATGTAATCTGTTTTATCTTTTATTGATTGCAAAATGTCTTTTGAGTTGTGCATAAACTTAAAATGTTTTTCTAAACTTAAAATGTTATTGGCAGTAATTTCATAAATTTAAAAATTGCAAAATAAAAAGGATTTAAGTTCAATATTCTCGTTTTTATTGAATCTATTTTGATTTCACAATTTTGCAATGTACTAAATGTTTTCAGATGATTTAATTTAGCTGCCAAGTTTTTCAGGTCTGAAAAGGTAGGTGATTTACATGAGTGTAGCTAGAAGTACATATTATTGTGTTTTATATTTCAGCACCCAGTATTGATTTAATGATTTATACATATAAATCTAAATTTTAACTTTTGGGTACCTACCCTGCAATAACGTTTTCGTAATTAACATCACCCCATCCAATAGATTCATCTTGTTACAATTATTTTACCTTAAGCCTCTGACACCGAGCGAGGCTGTCCCGGGTGGTCTAAAACTTTCCCCCTAACAGCGACGAAGGCCGATCTGAGGCTGTTGGCTTCTTTTGAGGGAAGGTGAAGTTCTGAGATCGCTTAGGAAATAAGCGAGGTAGGGGGTCCAATTATCCTCGCTAACCACAGCTCATTTACCTGAACCTTAAGGGAAGATTATAGCAGGGGTGGGGTAAATGACCACCCAGGTTGGGAGAGTCCAATTCATGTCACTTTCTCTCAAAATTTACTGGTTTCAAAGGGGCTAGAAGAAAAATGTCGCCTCGGGATAAAAGAGTTAAATATATATCAAACATAAATATAATAATATTTTTATTTAATTCTTCGGCGAAATAACAAATCATTAACTGGCTTCAAATCATGCCGTCAGTTGTTTTGTTTTCGTCAATAAACAAATAGAATTTTTTTTAAAATTCGATGCACATTTCGGTATTAGATCCGAATTCTTGCTATTTTAAGTTGAATGCCACTGACATATGGATTTATATATTAAGCATGTCAATTTAGATACTTACTCTTGAACAATGAGATTCTAATTACTTATATCTAATGTAACAGGTAGTTTATTGAAAAGTGTGATTTTTCCCTATAACACTTTAATTATATAACTTTTAAGTTTTATTCTGTTAACATTCAGCCATTAAGAAGTTTAGTTAAATCATAACTTATTAACGTAAAAGAGGTTACTGAATTGCTTGATTTCTCGAATATGAGAAAAATACTGTACTAGAAAGAACAAGAAGTACAAACAATTACTTAATAGGATGATCAAGAAAATGAAGCGATCATTTCAGATAACAAAAATGGAATTTTCACAAAAATCAATAAATAAACAGAAAATTATTAAAATTTGCTGATTGGAAATTTAAAATATTTTTGGTTTAATGCTTTTTTAGAAATGCTGATCTCGATTTTTTTAAAATTTTCTATTAATGTATTATAAGGGAAAAATATAGAATTAATACAAGAGTAAGAGCTGTAAAATTTACAACAATAACTTTAAATGGAACATTTGAGGAAAATAATGGAAATTAAATGAAATAAAAATTATTTGGTCGTAAAACAAATAAAAGAAAATAACTCATATTAAAAGAAATCTCGAATGAAACAAATCTCGATTTCCCGAAAAAAGAAATATTTTTGTTAAAGGAGACTGAATTCGATTATTTTGTTCTGTTGTTGTGAAAGAATTTCCAACTTTGTTTGAAGGCAAACTGGGAAATTGCGTCGAATTTATCATATGGTTTAATACCTTGCCAAATGAAACTGGCACTTTTGATATTGTATTTCAAGTATTACTTGATAATTTTCTGAAATCCTTTAAATTAAATAATTTCAGATTATTTGGTTACTGCATACTGAATACACAGGAAATATTTCTAATAACGTATTGAACAAACATTGGAAGAGAACCCGTAAAGAAAGTTTGCCAAGAAGAATTTAGGAACAAATTGCTCGAATAGATTCCCCGATTCCAGCTTTCGCATTGAATATAAATCCTATAAGAATATCGATTAATCGGTTGACTTGATTCAAGAAAATTCAATTAGTTTACACAAACGGGTTTGCGGAATTTTATCTGCCTCTTGGGGGTTTCATTATTTCTCTACTTTAATAACTTCAATGCCAGTTTCAAACTCGAGTTGTTTTAATTTCGATTATGGTGCATTCTTCATGTTTCAAAGTTTTGATTTAAATCGACCTCTTTCAAGGTTCTGTGAGTTTCTCGTACTAAGTTTCGATACTTTTTAAGATAATTTGCCTTACGAAAACTTTCGAATGACTTCGACAATGAAGGAGATGCTGAAACTCCTCTGGGAATAAAGAGAATATTAATTTTCATTTAAGAGCTGTCAGGGAGCCTGGATGACTTAAAGAAGCCTGTTAAAATGCTTAATTTTACTCGGTGAAGAAGCGAGCGTGTCGTGATTATTAATGACATATTAAGTTAAGAATAATTACTATAGTTTTATATTTAACTATAAGAACAGTGAAAAAGTACAATAAGAGAGAACTTCACTGGCGCTATGCCAAAATTGCTTGTAAACGATTTAAGAGGAAAACAGCTTTAGCATCTCTTTCTAACGTGATATTTATAAAAAAAATAATTGGTATATTATGTAAACATTAGTCTATAAATCAGACATACTTTATTAGACGGATAAACAAAATTTTCGTTAAGTTCAAGTTTTAAATCCTTATTGAAACAAATGTGATCTGATAACTGATATGATATGAATCACTCTAAAAATCTTTCGGAGAATAAATTAAATTATCTGATTAAAATTTTTTTATAGACACACTGACAAACAGTAGGTTAGAAATTTAAAAATAACTATATTTTTTAATTAAGATTAAAATCCTAATTCTATATTTAGTTTAAATAACTTTGTTAAATATCTTTGTTTGTTACACTTTCCAGACTGAACTTTCTCACTAAGTGTATGCTACTAATGAATTGCTTGACGCTAACATCTAGATTCATAATTTTCACAACTTAACCAATTGTCCAAAATGTTCTCTTAATTCGTTCATATTATATTTATTGCCCAGAGGATGCAAGGCACTAACCCGGATAGCCTACGGTGTGGCATTTTCGAATCTAGAGGCCAATTTTCTTACATTTACATGTCTACGCAGATCAAGTTGTTGTTTATTTGCAAAGCGAATAAACCATATTTTCCGGAACTAAGGTTTATATTCCAAGAAACCACGCCGAAAAATAGAAAAAAAATGGCCCGATCGACCGATTACATGCTGTCTTCTTGTCAAATGTGCTAAGCGTTAGTCTCAATCATCTAAATTTGCTCAATGAATAAGCTGTGTTTCTGTGTGCTCGTAGTATTTGCGTGCTGTTATTATATTTGTAGAAGTATTAAGGTTAGTTTACATGAGATGATTTAATTTAATCATGAGCGCCATAAGAATTGATCGTAGTTTTTTCCTTGCGAGAAAGACATCCAAGTAAATTTTATCTTGCGTTTTTATCGCATTATACCAATGCGCAATTGTATTTTCCTGAAAGAATTAT
Source organism: Araneus ventricosus (assembly GCA_013235015.1). Classification (NCBI taxonomy): domain Eukaryota; kingdom Metazoa; phylum Arthropoda; class Arachnida; order Araneae; family Araneidae; genus Araneus; species Araneus ventricosus. The sequence goes on along the minus strand of BGPR01000425.1, from coordinate 44,929 downwards.
TTGCTACCTATAAGAAATAATTTAATTTGCTTGCGAATATTTGCGAAACTCATAGAAGTTTCCATTCATTACAAATGACTACTTAAATGTTGCGCCGAAAACGTTTCGACGTTTGGTTTGCTAACGCCAAAGAATCAATAATAGCCGCTTTGTTCGATTATCCCCTTTCTATCAGAAGACAATTTAAAAACTTTAAGTTATAATCAGAAGTGTTAGGCAAAAATTTGAACAAAAAATGGTCGAAACTGCGTATCCACAGTGAACGCTTCCTAAAAGACAATTCTTCGTGGTTAGATGAATCCATATCATTTCTGATAATGCCACAGGAAACATAG
>BGPR01000425.1:15375-44584 GCA_013235015.1 Araneus ventricosus | reverse complement strand
GGTTAGATGAATCCATATCATTTCTGATAATGCCACAGGAAACATAGAAACTAGTTCAAATCCTTGACCGGTTAGAAGAATCTATAGACCACAAAAAGACTTTGGTGAGGATTCCAGGATAAGTTGGTGAATTCAACTCATCCTGGAAACATCAAGCCAGGAAGAGATATCGACTGAAGTATTACTTCACAGAGAAGGCAAAAGAGATTCAGCCGCAATTATAAATACATTCTGCCATTTTTCTCCCAGAAGAGGTACTGCAAAGAAAAAAAAGGCGAAGAAGTGTTTTTGAAGCCCAAAACAAAGTGGTCTTTCGGAAGTCCAAACGCTAGCTTTGATTGTCGAAGTAAATTTGTCTACATGTCAATATAATGTAATACGGCAGCAAACAAACAAAATACATAAAAGCATTATCCAGCTTATCATAAGATTAAAGCGGCTAAACAGTTGTGCTTTCCTAGTGACGTCAATACAACAGAAATAAAGCTGCGATATCTAATGGATCACACTATTACGCGATTGTTCAAAGTGCAAGAAGAGGTATGAAAATCTATGAGGCCTGACAACTCTGGACATATGGACGAAGTAAATCCGTAGTCACAACGGTTTTTTACCGTATGAAATCAAGTTTTCTCCGTAAAAATTAAGTAATCGAAGAAAGTGCCGTCATCGACTGAGTTGAGTTGTTTTTCTCCTTCTGTTCGAGTTGAGTTGAAATGTGCTGATGTGTATTATCCATTATGAATATTAATTAATCAAGGCTTAATTAATATAATTTTTAATTGAACTTACTTGGCCGATTTCGATGCAAGATGGTGACAAAACTTCTAACTCCTCTGAGCCGGGGATCGAAACCGCGTTCTTAAAAATAAAAGGCAGTCGCTCTAACCACTAGACCATCGGAGACTTCATAAAAGGAAGTAAAAATAATCTATTTGAGTTTTAAAGTCACTATAGCTCTAGGGGCGCCACCTAGTGGTGTAAAAATCAACTATTGCCAGAACACGTGTTTTAAGGTTAAGTGACAACAGGTTACTACAACATGTGTAAACAACAGCGGAGATAGAACCCTATTAAAAACATGAAATGAATGCAATAAAATTACATTTAAGAAAAGGGAAAGATATTGTACGGAAAGCAATACCGTATGCCAAAAAAATAGAATTTGAACTGACGGTTTTAAACCGTTTATGGCTGGAGCGAAAAACGGTGAAAAACCGTTTTGTTAACAAAACAGCTTTAAACCGTCAAATATACGGAAAAAGTCCGGGGAAAAAACGTATATTTTTTACAACATTTATATTTCATAAGAAAACCTAAACCGTTTAGTTAACCCATTGTGTTTGGGCTAAATAATTTTGGTCCTCTAGATTACGAAAATAACACACTGTGCGGCGGGGAGTGCAAAATACATGCCTACGGGCCCCGCCCGGGAGCCCCCAATTATTTTAAACTTTTAGCTGTCCGGTTAGAAAACTTAGCTTTTAAAGCGAATGAACCACTCTTTTTGTATTTAATTATATCTCTGAAACCTTAAGAATACTTTATTTTGCATTTTTCAGAAAATTTAAATATAAATACGAGCTATCTGCTTTTGAAGTGAACATGAAAAACGTAAAAAGGCGTTTGCGCCGCTTGGAGAGATATAGTTGATATTACATGCTTCATAAAGGAAGAACTGGTTTTAGTTCTGAAATGCTTTAGAAAATAATGAAAGGATCTACCCAGTGAACTTGATTGCACAGGCCATACCAACGAAAGGATTGTTGTACCCTTCGGAAGGCTTCTGTTTTGTAGCTGGCAACTACAGAGTTTCTCTTGATGAGATCATCAACTGAGACCACGGATGTCTGGTACAACGACTGCTCCATGTATTTGGAATATTCTGAAAGTAAATTCCGTTGGCCGATTAGAGAAACATTAAGTGTATAGGAGCAAAGCAGTTTGTTGTTAACTTTGTTTTTATCACCATAGTATATCCCCGAAATCCGAGCCAGCACGGTTCTCTGTCTGTTGGATGGGTAACATTACTGCCTTCTGTGGTGAGACTGTCACAACGAGTTACTGAATTTTCTGTCTCTGAATCAAAGACGATGCCGCCTGCGATGATAGTCAGGTTGTAACAGCTTGCATCACAGTATTTCCATTCTGAAAAATCTTGTCAAAAATGAATATCCTAAAATGTATAAAGCATAGAAAATATTTATGAATTGCAATACTATATATAAAAAAACAGTTATCAAGGTCTAAGCTGCAAGTGGGATGAGAGAATATTTCCTTGCCAAAGAGTGTAACTAGTCTTTGCGTAGGAATAGGCTTCGGGTGGAACGATTTTTCTCAAACATTATCTTAACCCACCACGAAACATCTTCATTGCTGTCTTCCCTCTATCAAACCACATATTGAAACATCTCTATGATGATATCTCTGCTTTCTATGTGGTTCGAACTAATCGGAGGATATGCGCACTTTAGCAGTGCTGCTAACGGTTTTACTTTCTGGATTACCCGCGCATCTTCGGAAGAAGGAGTATTATGTAATTAGCTCCAAGATACCCGAAGGCATAATCTGAATCTTCATTATTCATTACAGGAACAAAATTCGACAAAAGTTTGGAAGAATGATGTGACAAAAATTTATGTAAAAGACAATGTTCAGAATACTTAAATCATGAGAACCGCTATGCACACACACAACAATATTTTTAGAGTATAAACAGTTACGGAGAAGGAATACAAACTAGTAGTTTATAATTCCTTCACCACAATAGATTTTCTTAGCAGATGTAGGCATCCTAGAATGTTTTAAACCCGTCATTATACAGTTTGTAATTAAAAGGTTCTATGAGAAAACATTTTAATAGAAAGTACTTACATGTAATAATTTATAATTAAAATATAAAATATTTTATATAAGACTTGGTATGCAATGAATACCATTTTCTTATCGTTGCGTACCTAATATTCATTTGTAATTCTCAGACCACATATGTTGTAAAACTCTTAGTAGAAACACCTGTTAATACCATAGCTATCTTGTTGATATCAAAGATTTTAGGTAACGGCAATATTATTTATTTTTACTTTTTTCCATGATTTTTATTTGAAATGACTTAAAGACAGTGAAAACCAAAATAATACACCATATAATTGATATTCATTATTTTTTGCATTCTAAAATGTGTAGCTTGCAATGCAAAAAAATTCTAAAAAATCTCTTAAAGAAATATATTTATTGTAATATTGATTTTTTCCCCTCCATTTTCAGAAATACTTACATAATTTTATTATGGATATGTAATTGAATGATTTGATTCCAATTTTCCAGAAAAATAATAAAATTAATTAAAACATTTCAAGATTGTAACGTATGTTATAGCAACAGACACTTGTAATTAATTCTGTAGAAAAAATGTTTTTTTTGGTGAAGATATTATCTAATTCATTTTCTTTTCATTTTAAATGAGAAATTTACAAAGGAATTTTAATTTTCAGCATTTTAATATAGCTGAAAAAATCCCATCATTCAGAGTAAGCTACTGAATTCCGTATCCGTACAATTCCTAATAACATATTTGAACTAACAGGCACTTGTTTCAAAATCTCCAAACACTGGTATAGTGATTTTGAACTATAAATCAAGTACTTAATGTGAACCATACATTGAATTATAGTGACTCCATTTTGTCGATAATTGTCGTTTTTCGAATTTTATTTTGACAAAGAAAATCCGTCATATTCCAAACAAAAGATTCATAGTAATAAAAATCAAATTCATCTCAACATAAAATTATCTTCCTTTCAATAAAAATATTTATCTCAATTCCAGAGGGAAGTGAAAAGTTTTTGTATTCTAATAAATATATACCTTAGAACCCGATGAACGTTAAGTCCAAAAATGACGATTTGCAAGTTATTACAGTTTAACATAAGGGATTAGAATTTACCATTACAGCGTAAGTATTTTAACAATTTTCCTTATTAATTACTACGGTTATTAAGAGAGTAAATCTTTACAGATATTGAATTTATTCTTTTCCTTTTTATGCTTTCTTGGAAAGTTGGCATTATGTGACTTCTTCTGCTATTCTTGCGTGACATATGAGCTCTGTTGTACAAACAGGTATTTCCTCGAATGTCATTAGATGTGTGGACAATGATTTCACATGTCATACTGAATTACATGTTGAACGTTTGAGGAATGGTGACATTCATCCCTCGTTTAGCTGATAAATCACGTTTCTGCTCTCTAAAAATAACTTTCCTTTTAAGAACGTTCCTTTCCTGATGTCCTTTGTCTTTTGTTGGGAAATTTGGGGCTAAGAGAAGCTATATTTGGTGTAATGAAAGCTTCGTACAAAAAAATTTCCCATATATTTTGAATCCATTTCGAATATAGTTCTTAGCCCTTGAAAAAATGGATTAGAACGGATTCCTTGTTCGTTTAATTCGTTTCTCTCAGAGTATTTTTCTTAGTTTTTTTCTTTCTTTGAATGATTTTGATTTCCATCCCCTTATAGGACTTCGTTCTGTCTTTGAATATTATATCTTGATTGAAAGTCATTTCGGGAAGGATTCGGTTAAGTTTACGAAGGTGAAATTCAAATGATTTAAGAAAATATACCAGTCATCATTAAAGGGATCTAAATATCCATCAAGAAATAGTTATTATTGATACTTAGTTACTATTGAATACTTAGATTTATCTTAGAATTCCATATATTTAAAATTAATATGAAAACTTAAAAAATCAAATTAGGATTTTAGACTTGTTTAACCTCCATCGTTAAAACATATCAAGGATTTTCAAAGTAAGCCCTTATTCTCCTGATATGCAGCATTACAACGATCACGTAGGTGTTGTGTTAAATGCAACAGTAGAATAAAAAGTATGTGTGAAGTTTTAAACTTGTTTACGATTAATATGAAGCTGGTTCAATTCATTACGTTTTCATTCTATTTTGAAGCTATATGAAGGATATTTTCGAGTGTATGCCGTAATTTTATATCTTGATCACAAGCTGACATCCGTTTGCCAAACTTCATCAATCACATCAGCTTTAAACGTTTATATATAAATGACAGAAAATGGCCAATGGCCGTTTTAGTGTGATGTGATTATTTGCTAATGGGATCTCATATTCAAGTTCAGAGAAGAAGAGATTCTGCCATTAGATCCACTAAATAATAAAAAATACTAATTTTCTCAAATGCTATTCATAATTCGTTCATTCATCGTTGGTTTAATTTAGCGCAATGTTTTAAACAATATTTTTACTATAATATTTTGATTATTTGCTAACGGGATCTAATATTCAATTTCAGAGAAGCAGAGATTTTACCATTACTTTCCCGAAATAATAAAAAATACCATTTTCTCAAAGGCTATTGATAAATCTTTCATTCATCGTTGGTTTAATTGAGAACAATATTTTAAACTGTATTTTTACTATAATATTTTGATTATTTGCTAATGGGATCTCATATTCAAGTTCAGAGAAGTAGAGATTTTGCCATTAGATTCCCTAAATAATAAAAAATGTCCATTTTCTCAAATGCTATTGATAATTCGTTCACTCATCGCTGGTTTAATTGACCACACCGTTTTAAACAATATTTTTACTATAATAATTTTATCTTTATGATTTTACCTGCGGGCATATTGTCTTGACAAAATTCAGATTGAAAGTGTTATATTATTGGACTAATTTCATCAATAATACAGAAATTGATAATATACGATGATATCTCACGGAATTCAGTTGTATTTTTAGTATACTCTTTGATTCACAATGCTGAAATAATTCTCTAAAATGTATAAATGTCATGAAAAAATAGTTTCAACATCTGTATTTATTCCGAAGCTAAGAATTCCAAATAATTAGAAAATGATAATAAGAAATTTATAGAATGTTTTTGTCGACATGAATATGATCTCAGTCTGATATGTCTCTCACACAAATGCTTTACAGCTTAATAAATATTGAAAACATCACAAATATGAACTGAAGTAAGCATAATTTATTCATGCAGGTTTTCGCAAAAAATGAAGAGTATTTATTTTCCATCAAATGCATCTCATTCATTTTTAATTATGTTTTTATTCTCTCAGGAACCATAAAAAATTTATTTCCCCTGGAAAAAATTTTCCCTATAAAAATTTCCCCTTTCGGAAAATTGGAAAATGTCTTATCAATTTTTCATATAGCACAATGTGGTAAACTCAAAATACAAAATATTAGAAAGAGGAATTAAAATAAATTAAAGTAATAAATTGCAGAAAAAGCAATTGGGAATGTGGAAGCAAAGAAACAATAATATAAGTCCAACTAAGAATAGTGTAAGACCCAAATAAGTAAAAAAAAAAACATTTTATTAGTTACTGAATAATTAAAAATCCGACAGATGTCCAGCATATTTTATTATTTCAGCAAAATATTTGTCAGGGGAATCTGATTTTAGAAAAATAGAAAAATGTTTTGAAAACTCAATTTTTTTAAAATTTTGTAAAAATACTTACACAATTACAATAATGTTATCACTTTGTAAGTTGAAAACAAACAAAAAAACCCACAATATTGTCATATAATATATAAGCTACCACAGACCCTTGATACATGCGATAAACTTGTGATTTATCTATTCTGTAACCATTATACTACTCCGAGGAAATATTGTATAAAAGAAATTGATAATTAAATTACATATTAACACGAAATACTTGTTTTATGATTTTATCCCAACGTTTTCAGGAAAAACCTACGGCACGGACCCGAACTGCGCCTTTCTTATGTTTTATTTAGAGTAGCTTTTGATGGCGCCATCTGTTGACTGTATATAGAACTACATTAAGCGTATGCGCAGTAAAACCTTATTTACTACAAATGTTCATATTTCCAGTAATATTCCAATTTTTGTATTCAAATTTTAATACAATGTTTCTTTTACGTTCTGTCAAGTATTCTGTAAGTTTTGTACAATTCGAAAGAAAACTCTTGATGTTATAATAGAAAAACATGCGGAGTTTGAAATTTTCAATTTAATACCGAATTTTACTTATATTATGGTAAATATTTTTATTGTCTCCCTTTGGGTCCTAGTAATACTCCTCAAGCTCTTTAAAATGACACCAGAATCAACCTCCTAGATAAACGCGTTTCAACGCTAATCTTATTTATATCCTTACATAAAGCTAATTACGCGCATGCGCCTACACTGGCACGACTCGTCACAGGCAAAACAAATACTATGCGACAAACTCTTATAGATATGATCTATCTGTTGTGGAGTCAACCATTGTTTTCGTATTATTAGTCTCGTAGTTATTAACGATTCAAATCTGACGGTGTTTTGTCATACAAAAAAGTTCGACCGACTATCACTGTAACTAGCGGAAAACGTTTACACATAAAAATATTTTTTTGAGAAGTGCTCCGACTGTGAGTGTGTTTAAGCAATTCCTCCAATTAAAGAGATTTAGGAAGATTGCAGGAAACTGGAATATGTTCCAAATTAAGGAATTCTTCCACGTAAAAAGGTGTCAGTTTTGTCAGGCGTTCGGTCATACGAGACAAAACTGCAAGTACACTGTTCCAAACTACGGAATTTGTGCAGACCGCCACAGCCCCCTCAATTCCCCTTCCTCCTCATGGAACCTTTTAACACTTGCCTTAAATTGGCTAAATTTCCCGATCCCCTTAAGGTTGGAAATATCATTCTTTTTCATAAACACGGCAAATCTAAAACAGAAGCATCTTCTTACCGGCCCATATCTCTGCTCCCGACAATAGGTAAAGTTCTAGAAAAACTCCTCACCTAACGACTCAATTTTCACCTCGAGAAGAACAACAGACTTAGCAATCTTCAGTACGGATTCCATGAGGAAAGATCAACAGAAATGGCCATCACGAAACTCTTGGATACCATCCACAAGGGGAAGGCAAGTGGTGATCACGTACTGGTGCTTTCGATCGACATTAAGGGTGTCTTTGACAATATTCAGCACAGAGCAATTTCATCTTACCTTGACAATAGTAAATGCCCAGCAAACATAGTCAATATCTTTAAAAATCTTCTCCAGAACAGGAAGGTCATCCTAAATACCTGCGAAGGACCTGCGATCAGGAACTAAAAACAAGGCTGCCTTCAAGGGTCTTGCAGTGGACCAGCCCTCTGGAATTTGGTCTCAAATGAAATACTTCAAGAAAACTGGCCAATTAACACCAGAACACCTTCGTAGAAGACTTTGTCCTGGATTCCCATGCCCCGACTAGAGTCCAACTTGAGTCACAAATTAACGAATCTATTGCTAAATTCTCCACTTGGGCAAGCAAAAACCAACTCCAAATATCAGCAGAAAAAACAAATTATATCCTTATCAGCAAGCTAGTTAGGGGACCTACCATTCGCTGGCAAGGCGAAAGAATTAAAAGAGCCCATGCTATTAAATATATCGGAATTTATATTGATGAAAAGATGAATTGGAACACCTACCTTAAAGCACAATCTACTAGAGCGACTCAACTTTATCGTAATCTCCTAAAAACAGCCGGGAAATCCTGGAGAGTTTCCCTGAATCATCGAAGGACCCTTTTTAAAACAATAACAGAAAGGGTGCTGGCGCATGGGGCAGTCGCCTGGTGTCTAGAACCTACCGTCCGAATCGCCAGAAAACTCTCAACAATTCAACGTCCGTTCCTCCTGGCGATTTCAGGTGCCTATAGGACAACCTCCACGGCAGCTCTGCAGGTCATACTGGATATCCCTCTTCTTCATCTACAGTTGCAAAGAGAAGCTCGTAGCACAGCACTCTTCAGACTTAGACTTCCTCTTTCTACAAATGTCAGTGACATCGATCAAAGTGAAATTGAAGAAAAAGCTACTGGATGGTCAGCATACCCATCGGAACATCTAAGTCCAACTCAAATTTCCCTGGATGATGGAGGCAACATAAACACTGGACTTAGAATTTATACCGATGGATCAAAAACAGAGAAGGGGTGGGTGCAGCCTTCTGTGTTGTGACCGACGTCATCATTACCCACAGATGGTCTACCAGTATCTCTCTTAGAAATACAGTCTTCCAGGCAGAATTCCTAGCTCTTCTCAAAGCAGTGGAACACGCCGTTACCCTCCCAACTCAACAACTGACTATTCTAGTAGACAACCAAGCCAGCATCAATTCAGCAGAAAACCCAAAGAGTCACAATTCAATTGCCCGGAAAATCTTCAAGTTACTCCATAGTCATCCTCACCTCAGAGTGTCGTGGATCAAAGCCCATGCTGGTTACATAGGGAACGAAGAAGCAGACAGACTGGCTAAGGAGGCAGCAGAAACGGAAAATTTCCCTGAAACACCACTCGAGTTACCAAAATCTTTTATCAAAACATTCTTACGACAGAAGATGTTGGCCACTTGGCAAATAGCTTGGGATGATGGAGATACTGGGAGGCTCATTCACAACATAATTCCCAAAGTTAGCTTGCATCCAATCAACTGGACACGCAACGAAGTTTTATTTTTCACAGGACATGGGCCTTTCCCTTCGTTTCTCCAAAGATTCAACATTGCCGAAACCTCCTTCTGTTTTTGTGGGGGAATCGCCACACCAATCCATTATGCTACGGTTTGCCTCCTCACAACCTCCGACCATATGGCACCACACAGCCAACAACATCAGCCGGTATGGTTCCGCAGCGTAGCCAACAATTCAACGTCAAGAAGGAAGATACATAATTTGCTGCATTTTCTCCAAAGAGAAACCAGTCTTTTCCGTCCAGATCCCAATTAATTGTTTTTTCTCTTTCCTTCACTAGTCTTCTCAGTTGAGTTCAATGCTTTCGCCCCATTCCCACGATCTTGGCCATCATTTTCATAATTAGCAACTTCTGTATCCGAATTTCCTCTTCCTCCTGCGATGAGGGAAATTAAATCCTTCCAAGCTTCAACTTTCCTTCCTGCGTCTTCATCACTCCAACCTTTCTTTTGGAGATGGAAGGTCCCGTTTCACCAGTTCAACATTCAACTTCGCCTCCTCTTCAGCCCATCATCCCCTAATGAACTCAGAAAAGTTTTGTCGTTCTTTCAGGACTTTCTTCCAAGATCCTCCGTGTTTCTCCTTCAAATAGAGTTCCATCAGCTAAATCCTCTTCAAAATCGAACTTTTTAAAATATTGTGCGGCCCATCTCTCTGTTCTTGCGTACTTTTTATGTTATTTTTATTACTGTATTAATTTGTTTTTCGTCTTTTTCCTTTTCTGTTTTTTTAATGTATTTTTCACTCTTCGTATAGTTTATCCATTGCATTTTGCTTTTATTATTTTTCAGCTATTTCATGTGTAATTTTGTGTTTTTCAAGGTTTTATTTTTCTGTGTTTCCAAAATGTTTTTATAATGTATAGCACAATAGCAATCCTTCCTAATGCTCCTGTAAATGTTTGTAGACTGGTTGTGTTTTTAATTAGGCAGCGGTATAGAGAATTGTCAAGTTTTAAGAGAGGTCACCCCCTCGGGTGTTGTGATTTTTCTTCCACTTCATGACCACGTCACTGCTTATATAACCATATGGTTATAATTGCAGGGGCATGAAGTGGTATTATGTTAGGTGAGTGTGTTTGAACCAGGGAACAGTTAGCCACCCAGTATATGGATGTCCAAATGTTGATTCCATTAGGAAGGAGCACTTTCTCCAAAACTTTCTTTCACTTGGCCTGCTTGATTTAGCAGTTCATATAAAGGAGAAAACTGGTCTTAAAAATGGTTGCTGCTGTTCTATCTAAATCACTCGAGGCACAGAATCCGAAATTGCAGCAAAACAATACAACTTACTTATTACCGGTCCTATAATTTTCGAAGCTAACGGTTAAGAGACACAATTATATTTATTGGCAAAATTAATAAAAGAAGCTGATTTTTCAAAAAAGATGTCAATAATCAGGACGAAAGATATTTTTAAGAAAGAGAACAGTTTAAATATAATTATAGGATTCGGAGAAACCGGAGGAGTTAATATTTTGAATTCCTACAGAATTTTGCATTTTTTTTTGAAAATGCAAAAACATATTGTTTTTCACACAAGTTATCTCACAATGGATAAAATAAAATGAGATCAAGTAAGGAATAAAATTCTGATATTTATTCATACTGTATGATTAAACCCAGTAAAAATATACATGTCTGTGCAACAAATTTATTTCTAATTAATTATGCATTCATATTGCATTAGGACTGTGAAAATCAATAACATATCTGCTATGCATTTATGAAGGATCATTGTTGTGCAAAGATTAAATATTTTCAGTTATTTTCAAAATGTTAGAAAATATTTACGAAGTTCAATTTTAAAAAAGGTTTTAGAAAACTGGCAAAAAAATATTAAAATTATCGAAATAGGAAAGAACCACTCTGTATCAGTGTGAAACATAATAATATCATATCTGACTTTGAAATTTTTATAATAATAATAATAATAAATGATGATGTCTGCCTGTCTTCGGGAGGGGACAATATTATTTGACTAATTTTAATAATTAAAGTGCATCATCTTCATAGATGAAGTTGGCTGTGAAATAAAAATAAATTTGAAGAAAAAAAATCATTTTGGAAGTTTTCCTATCTTCAGAAAAAAATATTTTAAAAAAATTGATAGAAAAACATTTATAAAAACTTTTCTTTACACGAATATTAAAGAGTTTTAATATGTAGAAAAATGTCTAATAATAAAATTTATCTTCTAATTATTTGCATTATTTCAAAATTAATAAATTTATTGCAAAGCAGCGGATATTTAGAAAGATAGATACTAATGCCGAGTTACAAGCACACATCTCAAGTACGGAAAAAGTGATATATCAGTTAAATAAATAGCTTCTAAGACTAATTTCTAAACATTCTTACATACAATTAACATGTGTTAAAGTATATAGTTTAAAATTTAAATATTGTCCTTAGGAATTATATATATATATATATATATCTATATATATCTACTCATCTATCTATATAAAAAATATATATATATATGTATATATATATATATATATATATATATATGTATGTATATATATGTATATATATATATATATATATATATATATATATATATATATATATATATATATATAAATTTTATATCTCTACTGATAATAAAGCAGAACGTGTGTTTGTGTGTGTGTGTTGTTTTCTCTACACGACAGGCTGCTAGAAATAAACCAACAAAATTTTGCGCAAACATACTTTGGAGGGTGGAAATGTGTTCCTCGGAGACGTTTTTTCTAGTTTTAATTAATAAAAAATTAAACTAAATTTTGGAGTTTTTCCTTAATAACTTCCGAAAATATTATATCACAAAAATTATTTTCTCACCATCTGAAATTTTAGAAGATTGATGTTTCCAGTGATATCAATAAAGTTGTCATACGATTTTTTCTCTAATTTTAATAATTTTTAAAAAATATCTCTTTGCGTAATTTACAACAATGATTGTCATTGTTGCATTGAAATTAAAACCGTTTTTATGGTTTTAACAAATATTTAATTGTTGTTTCTCTTCTATTGTTGAAAGCTAGTATATCCTATTGGGTTTTAACCTTTTTTATTTCATCAATTTTTCTGAGAAATCTGTATAGAAAGTCCTTAAGGTAGTAGGTATATACGGAAATAAGCCAATAAAATGAATGATTATGGTTGCTATGTTTTAATTCATTTTAACAGCATGTTTTAAGCCAATAAACATGCTCCTAGATGTAAAACGTACCGCGCTATTTTGATATTGAATTCAAATTTGTTAAATTAAAGTTCGCGCCGATTACGTGCTATTAGATGTTATTTGGAACGAACAATTATTTGACTCCTTTAGTGATTTTCATGTACACAAGGAACAGAACAAGTCTATGAGAAGAACGTGGGCTAAATATCTATCGTAATTTGAAGTTTAAAATTATTTTGTTCAGGAACCATGAATATCAAATTATGCATAAGAGAGTCAGTTCAAATTATATTCCTGGTGAATAAGCTGGTCGCCGAAGGCGGCAAGTATATATATGAACTCGTTTATTATAAAATGCATTCAAATGTTTTCTTAGACGGCTAATCAGTATTATGGATTCATTCAGTGTTGTATATTGTTGTAAATTCCCTTTATTCATTCAGGTTCCATATACGATGCTATGCCATTTGCTAAGTCGTATTCTGTCAAATACAAGATCAGCTATAGATTTATTTGAAGATTACGCAAAATCCAATGGTATCGAAATAAATCCTTTTTTTTATTCGACTTTCTCATGATTTTAAAGCTTCTCCGGTAAAGATAAAACCTTGTTTTCGACTGAGCGTATTCCGCTTCTTTCAAACGTATTTTGATCCTACTTATTTATTTATCTCAAGGAACGGGAGGAATTCTCTTGAGAAAGTAAGATCCCTTTTTCGATATCAAAACCAAATGTACTGGAAAAATGAAGGGCCTCTGTTCCTAGCAAAATTCTGTTCTAAATAGATATATATATTTTTTTTATTTCTCAACATAAAATTTTGTTTAAGACACATTTTCTTTCTGAATCTTCCGAAAAGAATAGGCCATTAAGTAGAAATGTATGAATTTATAAAAGTCAAAAGAAACACAAATTTATGCACATAAAAAGAAACTAAACATTTAAAAAACAGAATATTAACTATAATATAACTTTATTGATATCATTGAAAACATATTTTTTAAATTTTCAGATGGTGTGAAAGGAATTTTTGTGCTGTAATATTTTCGGAAGTTATTAAGGAAAACGGTAAAAAGAAACTCCAACATTTGCAATTTCGGAAATGTAATTAAAAACAACTTGTACATTCATGTAACGATGCAAAGTGTGAAACATTTTTAAATGGGGAATTTGTGAACTTATAACGAAGACTTACATAATTATTCGTAGTGTGTACGTTCTACATACTAAGTTTGTTTAAAATACTTCATCAACACTTTTCCATAGTTATATAATTATAATGTGCCTCTTGAACATAACAAACTGGGTCCTTCCAGGCGACATTTAGATCGTTTCAACGTACACAACAAGAGGCCAAAACATGTGTCGAACTAATTTTATGCAAAATTTTAGAATGTTGTATCGGTCTATAGCTTGCTAAATATCTACTGTAAAACAGGTTAACTGTGAACTGATTTTCACGACTTCCGACAGAATTTTTAGATTAGTAACATTTATTTCTCTAAAAGAAAGGCTTTTCTAATTTTTTTCTCATTCAGGATTATTAGAGAAACGTTCTGCAGAATAATTTGGATCATTCAGTTATTTAATTATTATGAGTTTTCGAAATTTTGGTGCAAAGTTACCTCATAGGTTATTGCCTCTTTAAAAATGCCCTAAATTAGTGAAATCGTGTTAAATCAAGCTTCTGAGGTCTCTATATAGAACTCCATATACTTTCATGCCCCTAACTTCCTTTTATACACTGGTGGGGATAACTTGCATTGGTAAATATTTTTCAGTATATTACAAAAATAAATTATCTGGTTGGAATTCTAGAAAAATTTATTGATAGCCTGAGTGGGAATACACAAGAAAAATAAATTTCATAAATGCTTGATTATAATGAACAATTTTACGTCATTGCATTTTGGCAAATCAGGATGGCGTTTTAGAAATTCTTTTATCCAATTATTACTGGGTGTGTTATTAATATATCTATCTATTACGGCACTTTCTTAGTAAGATAAACGTTTATTGTCTTTTAAAAATCTGTACTATTGACATGAAAACCGAAGTCACTGAACATGAATACACGTTGCAACTGTCATTTCCTTCTCATTGGAGAAAGCCAGGGGATTTCCATGTTCAGTTATATGAATTAGCTTTCGTTTCTTACAAACTGTTCACTTGGGGTACCAAAAAATGTCTGCCTTTTTAAAAACACAATAAACTAATGAAATCGTTTTAAATCAAACTACTAAGGTCTCTGGAGAGAACCCTATATACTTACAAATCCTTAACTTCCTTTTATACTCTCTGGGCATATCTGAAATTATTATTTACTGCAAAAATAAATTTAAAAACCAACTTGGGTTGCTGTTTATCACAAATTTCCATGGTGCAAAGAATCCCTCCTTTTAGGTGCAAAGTTACCTCCGGTCCTAAAAAAAATTAATTACATCTTAACTAACAAATAAAATTGGCATTCAAAGCAAGAAATGAAATCTAGGTTCATTGTCTTTCACATTTAAATCCACCTGCCATCAGAAATATCATACTTTCCCCAGTAAGACAGATTTTTCAGCATCACAATTTTCGCCGAAAAATTGGTTGATTTTCTTTTCCTTCTGGAACCTCCTGAATGATTGTTATATACGTTTAAGGACTGAAATACACTAGTCTAGTCGTGAAGCTAGAAAAAAATCTCAATACCGTACTCCTAATAAGTTAAACACTATTTCACTTTTCACATATATTTTGCACTGGTGCAAAGTTACCTCCACGAGTGCAAATTAACCCGTTCTTCGGTACCGGTTTCTATATTGATTAATTAAGGATTTTCATGTAGACAAGGAACAAAACAAGTGCAAGGCTACGAAATACATACATGTCTGTCGCAATTTGAAGTTTAAATTACTTTGTTAAGGGATATTGAATATTTGCATTTTAGAAGATGGCAATTTTATTTTCCTATTACATCACTCATCTTTCTGCTTTTATGCATTCACAGTCACACCATTGGTTGTTGCACTTTTTACATTCATTAAATTTTCTTATCTTAATGGTATGATGAATAAAATCTTAAAATGGTAAAATATTCTCAAGATAATGACTAATTATATTGAAGAAAGCCAGTGACTAATCAGTTTAAGAATTTGTGCCGATGTTTATAAATGAATAGCAGATACACAGTTACAGAACAGCAGATACATTTGTTTTCTTTTGAAGAAAATTATTTTACACACATATTTAATAAAACAGCTCTTCTTTCTAAACTTATTTTATACTCTGAGTTTCCATAGACAGTTCTTCAGCCTGCGAAGTATTCAGACCTGCAAAGATGATTTTCAACTTGTATTATTAGTAAAAGAAAAATGTTGTAATTCTCCTTAGCCAATCAGATTTATTTCAGTTAGCCATCCTAACTACGGTGAAAACCGACTTGAGCTATTAATAAAGTACTTGTATAAAGATTACATTGTGGATCATTAACTTAAAAGCTACGAATTAATAGGCATTTCTGATTTTAAATGGCAATTAAAAATTGTTGAATTGACGTTTTTGTATTACAATTTCAATTTTTTGAGCTCAAAGAATTCATAGAAAACTATTAGCAGTGACGAATGGATGAGACGATCAGAACTGCCGTAAAAACACATTATAAGTGTTAGTAACGGTTTGTTTACAATGTGGCGCCGCGATTCCCACTTGACCTATATCGCAATACCGTTGGGGTGACATTTCGAAAGACAGCAACGGGACCCAACCAATAATTGACCGGTCGGTAACCAAGCACGGAGGTTATTAGTGTGCCCTGAATGCAAAAATGTTTCAGTAACATTAGTTTCGTATCTAAAATAATTTGGACGGCTCCTATTATCAATATGGTACACTAAGGAACTTATCTATATCTTTTGCTAAGAAGCTAAGAACGACTGATGGTGCCGGAACACATTTTCAGAGAGCAGAAAATCTTTCGTTAATGTTCTGTTCTGAAATTTGGTATTAATAATTAAAAATAAAATGATTAGACAAAAAACTATGGTGCTCGAAACATTCTTACAATAATTATTTTTGAATAAGTCATCTATATCCAAATAAAGTCATAAAAATCGTGAAAAATTGATAAACATATGAATATATCATAATTTATTGCTTCAAAGTAAATTAACCCTCTGATTACTAAGGGTTCTCAAAATCCGAGTACAGTTGTATACGGAGGTTTGCTTACTAATTCATCTGTGGAATGGATTCGTCCGACCCTTTCACTCTTTTCTCCTCACTACGGGTGAAGGGAGATATGAATGGCAGGCCTTTCATCTCTCTCTTAAGGGTCCCTTTAATGACCCTCGCCCAACTGCCTTCTCCCCCCTTTCGGAACAGCAACCGGCCGAAATCCGTCCCACTTGTATAGAAGTTGCATGGTCGGTTACGGCAGGCTTAGGAGTCAGAGTGTTAATATGTTCATTTCACCTGAAATGAAAAAATGGGAAAACAGAAGCAGAATCAATTTCGGTACGAATTTATCTTGTAATTTATGAAACAAACTCATTTATTTTATCTAGGAGGTAAGGCATGAAATTGTTGGACACATATTTTATCTTCTAAAACCCTTTTAATATGTTGGAAATAGTTTGACAAACCATTATAACCAAAATATATATGAAAATATTTCCTAAAAAGTAAGCTAAGTTTGTAATTCTTCATCAGATAGACTTTATTGAATTTAATTTAGTTTATTCAATTCACTTTAGTAATTTAGTTTTGCTTAATACAGGCTTAGGAGTCAGAATGATAAACCATATTACTCTATCAAACTAAGTATAAATTTAATCTTAAGGACAACGACAGGCAATATTAAAAATGCGTAAATTTTAAAATGTATATATTTTCGCATTTTTATAGACATTTTAGATTTCGTTAAAATGAATAGAGGTTTAGATATTTCCTTTCGTCGTCCTGCTCATAAATTCTTCTAGAAGTTTAATTCACTAATGTAACATCTTTCTAACTGCCTAAAAAACTTTCTTATACGATTTCCAACATAATCTTTGGTTCGAAAGATTTTATTACAGGAGCTCTAAAAAATATCATTATTACATTATATTATATCATCACACTCAGAGGCATCAATATAAATTTTGGATATTCTGGTGTTTCTTGGTACTTGGTAGCATGTAATTTATGGCATTTCACTTAAATAACATCTTTTTTAACCGTTCATTTCTATGTTGCGTCTCCCTTTTTCAGAAGTAGAGAAGTTCAATTATATTTGAAATCCATGAATCATGAAATTACAGTGAAACCTCTTCGAACGACCACCCCTGCATAGCGGCCACCCCTCTTAACGACTAATTTTTCATGGCACTGATTTTTCGGCCCATAGACCTAATGTTAAAATAACCCCTAGCAACGGCCACCCAACCCCTCTGAACGGCCTCCAGGTGGGTTCGCCCATTTCATTTAACAAACGCATCGGTTAGAGATTTACTTTTTAAACTGAAAAACGAACTTCAAAAAATGTTTTTTTTCCCCGAGAAGGGTAAAAAGTTAAAACAGTCACAAATTGTATCCTTTTTTCAAAAAATGTAAAAAATTATTAAATAAGGTACTATTTTCTTTTTAGATAAGTCTCAAACTTCATTTTAAATAAGAAATATGTGTCAGACTTGTTTATATTATGTATTATAGCAATTATCTTGTAATTGTAACGAAAACCCTTCAGAGCGGCCACCCCCTCTGAACGGCCAATTTTTCTCGGAACGGAGGGGTGGCCGCTCAGAGAGGTTTCACTGTAATTGGAAAACAGATTTTAATTATATTTTTCAATTTACAGTAGGCTATGCTTAATGTGATCACTTCGGGGCTTAAGAATTTTGATAACATTAACAGATTGATAAGAAAACCGAATTGGGTAAAATCAACTATATTTTTATCACATCAAGAGAAAAGAAACAAAATGGCAAAGAAAAATACTCTCCTCAGGGCTATCTACAATTTATTTCAAAAATAACAATTAAAATAATTCATTAATTGTTGCCTGATGACAATTATTCCTTAAAATTTAATTTATATTGTTTGTGCTCGTATTGTTTTTGAAAATTTGTTGAACGAGGCTACACTCCTCGTTTCAAAATATCAAGAGCTTGCCTCATTTCGGCGTTCGTTGGAGGGTTTTCTTCAACACATTCGTCCCCGTCGGAATCATCAACTTTTAATGCTTGGTCTTGCTCTCAAACAGCTTGGCAAATTTCCAACTCTGTGAGTGTGGCAGCTACTGGAATGTCCTCGTCAGTGGATATCCATTCTTCATACTCTTCCTTTGCATACCTTCTGGAGGTTTAATGACAATTACCGACGATCACGTCCCTGCCCTCTAAATGGACTACCTTCAAAGAGAGGTCATAGAAAATACGCCCCGATATTATTGGGATGTCTGGGGAAAGTGACGCCCAGATGTTTCCTTAGAAGTGGAGAAAGAAATTCTACGAACGTCAATCGTTAACGATCTTTGAAAATGAGGGATCGGTCAATTCTCACGTCCAAACTGATAGCATTAAACAATGCAGTGACCACACTAAACGAATAATTTTGTGTACATTTGAATACCTTTGTTCCGGACCAGATGTTTTTGATAATATAAAGCGAATGATAACATTAACAGCTATCGCATTAAGCGGAGTCTACTGTTTATGTAACAATTATATACAGCATTTATATTAAAGGTCAAATGCAGTTGTATTATCGACACTTGTTTATCATTCATTTAATTAAACGGGGAAAAACGGGAAAATTAAATTAAACTGAAAAACCGGAAATAAGAAAAGAGAAACATTATTTCCTGTGTAACAGCGCAAAATCC
The DNA here is from genome assembly GCA_013235015.1 of Araneus ventricosus. Taxonomy (NCBI): domain Eukaryota; kingdom Metazoa; phylum Arthropoda; class Arachnida; order Araneae; family Araneidae; genus Araneus; species Araneus ventricosus. The sequence continues at coordinate 25,033 of BGPR01000425.1, read as the reverse complement.
TATTTCTTCTACATGTACTACTTTATCAAACTGTCTATTCATGACTGCCCTTTTATATAATATAGGTAATGTATTATTTAAGATGTATTCATAAATAAAAATGTTCACTGGAAATAATTTCAAAATAACTTAACTTCACATAACATTATTCTATTTTTTAACTCAATAGAAAGATGAATACAGTCCGTAGATGTTATAAAACTTTAAAAACTAATAATTGCATGTCATTAACCCTCTGAGTGGTTCGGTCTCCCTTGTAAAGCGATTCGAAAAGCGATTGTTCGAAGACCCCTTATCTGTTTTAAAAGTGCGCCCTCCTCCGAACAGAACATGTTCCAAAAGCGCAGCGGATTCAGTCTCTTCCCCCCTCTGATCCATGGGTAATCAGCAACCCCTCGAAGGGACTAACCACAAGAATCCGTTCTATTCAGCTAGGATCCTATTCAAACTAGCCCTTACTGCCTTCGGAGAGCCCACCTGTTGTGTGATAAATTAACACTTCAGGTCTTCAAGATGGGCAGTTGGGATCTATTTTCTGCACATTGCTCGTGTCAACAACACCAAATGACAAAAATACACACCGGTTAGGCGCGTATACCTATTTTTCATGTTTTGAATATCTAATAAAGTGAACATTATTGAAGCTGCATAAAAGTTGATGATTTTTAAGATCTTTGTGATTTAAATTTTTGTCAGTTTATTAATTATTTGTATTTTACGTTGGCTGTATTTATATTAGTAGTTTTTTATATCCGTGACTTTACCTTATTTACTCGTCAAAGATATTATTCTATGAATTTTAAAATTAATTTACTAAATTTTAAGGGATTAAAACAATGCCATTATACATATATATATATATATATATATATATGTATATATATATATATATATATATATATATATAGAGAGCATATATATATATATATATATATATATATATATATATATATATATATATATATATATATACCATATATTCAAAAATTAATCAAATTATTCATATTCAAATTTAATATACATATATTAAAATTAATTAAATATAATAAAGACATATCAAAATTAGTAAAAAAAATTATATATATAATTATTTTTACTAATTTTTGATGTCGCAATAAAAGTTTTCATATTGCTTCTTGATTTAGTACTCCGTAAAAGGTAGAAAATTGAGAAACGATCACAAATATAAACAGTGTTTAACTGGATTAATCCGTTTTGTATGCACATAAATACTTATTATATGGATAGTCGCATAATAATCTGTATTCTATAAAACCGCCTGTAATAATTAATACATATGAAGGATTAGAAATAACCTTCTTATCCCCTGAATAATGTTTTAAATTAACTAATACTACAAACCTTTTTTACTGAAACTTGTACTATATGCTTGTTAAGAGCACGAGTTAATAATTCTCAAAATAAAGTTTACGTTTAGACTAAATGTTAGAAGAAATAACGTATACATATACCGTTATTTAGCACGCAAGATATTATCTTTTATTATAATAAACAGAAAATTAATTCACCTAGATTAACAAAATTTGAAACTTTTATACTATAGTACCGGTCATAGAGCATCCCGTGGCCAAATTTTCAAAATTAAATTTAATTCTTTATTTATAACTTTTTTATCGAAAAGAAAGGTATATTAGAGTTTAGACAGGGCATTAGAGTTTTTTGAGCCTATTTAAACGAAAATTGGACCCTTATCTACAATTAGGGTTGCGTTTAGGAGTTACCGTATTCAGAAACACGAAGTGTAAAACGAGGAGATATATCAAAATTCGAATTTACAATCAATGATTACAATACTTTCTCTTTGTATACTACGTATACGAGAAGGTAAAAGCAATCAATATTTTTTCAATCAATTTTACGAAAATGGGCCTTGGTACGAAGTACAAAATTGTTGAATTATTTTCTACAGATAGTTTTTTACAAACTTGGTAAAATCGAAAGAATAGGGAGGAAAATCTACCACATATTCGAAATTAGTCAGGTTCCCTTTTGTGCTATTCAAAAACAGTTTTGGGTCTTTTCGTACTAAATATAAAGGGAATTTTATAAGCATAAAAATGACACTTTATTCTTTATACAAAATTTTAAAAATTAAATTATATATCTCATTCATGTATACCATACTACTTGGAAAATAAATATCTTGTTTGCAGTTTTATAATTATCCATTCAAGTTCAAAATGAAAATAAAAACGTGTAGATAAATCTGAATTATATAAAAAAATTATACTTTACAAATTACAGCACACGCACACACATCGAAGATATTGCTATAAAACACATTATATAGTATGTGATGGTGGAATTTGGAAATAATTCAATGCCTGAGACTGCTATTATTTTTGGAAGAACTGTCCTTAAGCTTGTTAATATCGGATATGTCAAAGGTTTGTAACACATAATAGTGGATTCTTGTCTCATAGCATTTATTAAAATTCACCTCAGAATTGGTATAAGATTTATCAAAAGCACTGGAATTTAAGCATTTAGATTTGATCACATATTGAATAATGCTTAATAGCAAATCAGCAAAACTGTAATGGTTCAAGGAACCAATGCATAAATGCAGTCTCTGAAGTAAGAAATAATATTTTCTTAGAAATAGTTTTGGGTTCTAGGAAGAAATACAAATTTTCAATGATAATTGAAATAATCTCTACACAGTTGAGCTGCAGATAATATCAGACTCTCAATAGGATTAGTATCAGCAGTATACAACGATGTTCCCCGATACAGTGCTTTTAACAGATGGTTATGTCTATCTGTACGTGAAAAACATGTGACATAAACAGATAGAGAATCAGTTTGAGAAAGGTCGTAGCAGAGGACTGGTATATACAGTGGCGATTTTTCGCACAGGTGTTAGAGGCGCTCGCCTCGTGCATCTAGGGGGCCTCAAAACCTATTCGATCTATATCGTAATACTAAGCCGAAGATGAATTTTCGACATTGGGTAGGGGGAGGGGCCTCACAGCAATTTTGCGCCTGTGTCCCCATACTGACAAAATCCGCCAGTGGGTATAGCATGATTGATTCACTGAAGAAATACTTCTGACAAAATTCCCGTGCTCTTTAAGATCAGTAAAAGTTATTAAAATGGTATCATTGGTAAAAATTGTTAATTGACGACAAAATAGTGACACTTCATAGATGTTTTGGCCGTTCTCGGTGAGGAATACAAAAAAGTTTGGGGGCCGTTTCGTATCGTACCGTTCTTTTCGAAAATATAAAGCAAATTTAACAAGCTTAAAACTGACCCTTTACTCTTCAAATAAGTTAAATAAAATAAAAAATGTCAAAACATATAGAAAATAAATATTTTATTTACAGTTGAAATATTATTTATTAAAGTTCAGAATGAAGAAAATGGAGCAGATAAATCATAATTTTATTAAAAAAATTACACCTTACAAATTACAGCATGCACGCATAAGATAATGTAATAAAACACATGATCTGGCAGGTGACGGTAATATTTTGAAATAATCCAAAGCCAGAGACTGCTATTATTACTGAAAGATCAGTCTTCAAAGTTGTTATTAGTGGATCTGGATGTATCAATGGTTTCTAACATATATTAGTGGATTTCTTTTCTCAGAGCATGAATGAAAATTTAACTTGCAGTTGGCATGCATTTACCGAAAGCAATTCAATTTAGCTATATAGTTTTAATCATTTATAGAAGAATGCTTAATAACACATCAGGAAAAAAATTGTGCTTCAAGGAACTAATGCGCAAATACAGTATTCGTATAATATTTTCTGAGAAATATTTTTGTCTTCTTTTATTTTAAGCAAGAAATAAACATCTTCATTGATTATTCAAATAAACGTAAGAGAGTTAAGCTGCAGATATTATCAGTCTCATAATAAGATTATTAAAAGTCTGATAAGATCACACACCCAAACATTAAATTTAGTCGATAACGTTTTCATCTAAACTATATTTTCCCCTGCCTTTAACAAAAAGAAAATATTTTACAATGTAAAAAATAAAATTTTTTTCCACTTTCTTTAATTTTTATTTCCATGTACGTTATTTTTTCAGTTCAGAGTGACCTAAAAATAAATTTCCGGCTAATAATTATTTAATAAAATGATAATTATCTTTCGGAATGAATTTTTTCATTGTAATTTTTATGAATTTAAAACATATTTTTCTAAATGTTGTAATAATGAAGTTAAAATCTGTTCTAGTCTAAAAAAATTACACTTAAACCTGAAAATTAATTTTTTTAATAAAAATCAAATACATATATAATGAAATAATTGTAAAACTGAAATTTTCGATTTGATCTGAAAGATAAAACAATAAAAATAATGCATCATTTTCATATACCTTAAAACTTGCTCTGTTTTTTGACAAAAATTTAATTTTACTCTATTTTTATAAATGAAAAATGAGTAGATGGAGATTATTAATATGAAAGAAGTTTACATTAATATCATAAAACTAGTTGAACGTGGGTGAAATGTGTTGATTCAAGAACACTGTTCAACTATATATAAATAGCAGATTTTCTTAGCTTCCCCTAGGCTTTCAATTTTTTTATGCTTGAATGCGGTATTGGAACAAAATCTATTTTACTTAAACCACAATATCTATTTTACGTAACCATTCGATATGGATCTTTAAAGCATTGAGGCATTGAAAAAAAATCTTATATCACATAAATTGTATTAAAAGAATAGTACTTGAAACATAATATAGCATCAAACCAGGCTGACATTAAACAAAAAAAAAAATCCGACACTGCAATTCTTCCGGAAATATAACCTCAATGCAAATGGCATTAAAATTCCCCACACCACAGGGGAGAGTGGGGTTTCGGATCCTGTGGCATCTCCAATTTGCAGTAAGTACATCCTTATCAGTCTTCATTGTGTTGACCTGTGCTCTCCCCGGATAATCAATCAAGATGTCAAACCAAGAAAGGGGGGTAAGAAATTAGGAAAAGTACGTGTGTTACACTTTAGAGACAGTTCACAATGAACGTAAAATTCAGTGCAAACCGATTTCGGGGTGTTTTCGACCACACGTTGAAATGCGTGTTTAACGATTTTGGGGTTGTCCAAGGTCAACGTAGAAATACGTGTGAAACACTCAGAGGGTTAAAAGTTTAGATTTTCTTCGATCCCTAGTAACGTTTTGTATTTTTCCATTTAAGCGACATTTTAAAAATATTTTGTTCTAAATTATCACCTGATCTTAGTGGTATGAACTTTTGATTGAGTATCTTCTCTTATTTTCGTATATAACAATCATATTCATGTATATCATATTTTATTTCAATTCTGCCATTCATCAATGATTTGTTCAATTTCAACCTCAGGTTTTGGCTGATGAGGAGATTTGATAAATATTATACTATTCTTGCTTTAAGGATGAATATCTTCAGAAGTGTGTTTTCGAGATTTCGTTCGGATCGAAATCAAATTGCTCCCTGAGTTAAACAATTTTTTATTGTTATATTTCATTTTGCTTTGTAGGAAAATGAATAGAAATGGTATTCCTTCTACTCTAATTACTACTGTAATTGTATTTATTCATTTCAATCTATATCAATCACCGTCAATGAAATCTAATTCTGAGCATCAACATTAATTTTATTTCGAGGATCATGATTCATGACTTTTGCATCGCTATGATTCACAATAAATTAGACTTTTTTTCTGTATGATGCATTAAATCTTTTCCAATCCACTTCGCTCTTGAAAGAAACATGTATTGGATTTCGTTTTCTCAACCAACTTTAAGTTTATCCTTCAAGAATACAATAAATTGTTCGTACCGTATTTAAGTAGGAGTTTACTTGCACCATCGTACTTTTAATATTCCTGTATGCAAAAATCAGTAGAAAGATTCTTTTTAATAAAAAAAATCACCGATTCTAATTAGAAACATTAGAAGACGGAGTTATAAATCCATTATTAATGGGGGTAGAAATATAAAGTTATAATACATAAATTAACCACTCCACACTTATCGTGGCCCAATAGCTAATTTCTAAACCGTTAGAGATTGACAAATAGTTCCAATTGGAAAAAAGCTTTAAATGAAGGGAAGAATTATATTTTATGTTATTTGAGTCACTAAATATATTTCTGAAAATGTTACTACTTCTAATTTTTTATACGGTAACCCGGTCTTACCAGTCATATTTAGTAAACTATTCTTTACACATTAACATTCTAAACAAAAATGTTCCACCCTTCTGCGACTAAAACTTACCAAGTTATGGAGCTTTGAATTTCATAATTTTAAACCAATCAGCGGCCTCGACGAGTAAATGTTACGCACTGATTGGTGGGTCGTCTTCTAGGCGGCTATTGAAATGGTATAAAGTGGTCTAAGTCAGCGATGTTCGAAACTCAATAACTCTATCAGTTTTAGTCGCAGAAGAGTGGACCTTTTCTGTTTAAAATGATAGTGTGTGAGAAATACAGGGTGATTATAATTAAAGTTAAAGTTTCAAAACGCTATGATAAAAGAAACACTGATCAGAATGACGTCAAATTTGAACGGAATATTATTGAAGACGGGGGAAAACGTATGGCATAAGAAAAAAAATAGTTCCAAATTTTAGCAACAGATGGCGCTGTAAGCTTCAGAAGCGGCATTTCGGAAATGCTAGAATTATCAGCCGTCATTTCCCTACAGCCTGGCCGTCCCGATCACCTGATCTTAATCCTTGTGACTTCTGGCTGTGGGGCTATCTGAAAGATGTTGTGTTCAGTACTCCGATTGCACACTTAGCTGAATTGAAGGCACGCATTGCGCAACACATTCTGAACGTGACCCCGGAGACACTGCGATCAGTTGTGGAACATGCTGTTTCTCGATTTCAACTTATTGCAGAAAACAGTGGACAGCATATTGAACATGTTTTGCACCAGTCTCGCGAAATTTAAAAACCAATTTGATGGATGCTTTTTATACGGTTTTTGGCCTCAGAACAATTAAAAACCGATTTTTCCCATCCGTTGTGATATGACCTTGCCGTGGTGGATGGGCTTGCGTAACTAACAGTATCACACATGTACAGTCATGCACGCTGAACAGTATAGTCGGTTCAACGTGTAACTTACACCTTAGCCGTTATTTTACGATTCATTTGTCATTTGTAGTCGAACCCTTTTAAATTAGGATGCGTACAGCGCCATGCGTTGCTAAAATTTTGAATTATTTTTTTCTTATGCCATACGCTTTACCCCTTCTTCAATAATATTCCGTTCAAATTTGGCGTCATTCTGATCAGTGGTTCTTTTTTCATACCATTTTGAAACTTTAATTATAATCACCCTGTATTTTACTATATAAGACTGATAGGACCAGGGGACCGTATAAAAAATTAAAATTCCTAACTTTTTCAGAAATGTATTTATAGACTGAAATATCATAAAATATAATTGTTCTCTTAATTTAAAGCATTTTTCCAATTAGAACTATATGTCTATCTCTAACGGTTTAGAAAGCTATTGGACCACGATAAGTGCGGACACCCTATATATGTCATATCATGCATGTTAGTGTTGTTTATAGGATACAAAATCCGCACAATATCATATATGCCATGTATTGAGTTTGTTATACTCATACACTGCCAGAAACCCACTCATACCAAAAGCTATAGGATAAACATTATGTTATTATACATATATACCGTTAAGGATATCCTGAGTAATGTTTTCTCAGATAGCTGGTCATAATTTCCAGTAAAACCAGACATATGGTACCAAGTACCATATGTCTGGTACCAGATATGTATGGTACCAAGTACCCTCTGTGAGAACTATCGTGTAATGGTGGAGGGAACACATACTAGCGAGCATTATTTATCACTATATGTTTGTATACTTATTTACAGATGGACATTCTTAGATGGCAAGATTGTAACAGCACGGTTTAGTTGATTTGTTTACTCTCCTCATTTCTCCATTTTCTCTAACTTTTACCATAATGAGGTGTAAAAGTATTTATCATATTTAAGTACCCTCAAAATTCTCTGTTCTTATAGTTATATTATGTAGAAAACATGACGAAATTTCAGAATTATTCAGCTGGTTTTATTTTTTCTATCGCCAACGGAAGAAAAGCTATAATTTTATATCAATACTCGTTAACCATATATTTTAATTGTAAACACATTTATGTTTCATTTTACTTTATCTTTCAAAACTATCTTTTAAAAAATCCTATAAATTTCTCCAAGTATCTGATCGAAAAAAATGTTTACATTCTAACAACTTGAAACTGTTACTTGAGTAAATTATTTCTTTCGAAGACGACCGAAATGATATGCATGGCCAAACTGAAGATGAAGTTCGCACTGCCTTCCAGAATGTTTCAGAAATAAAAAATCAGATATCACATTCACGATGTAGTGTTATTAAGAAAGGTAATCTTTAGTAAAAAAAAGTTAAGGTATCCGAACACGTTCGGATCACTTTTTTCTAAAACTGTGAAATAGAAACACCAAAATATGTTTTTTAGATTCGAATTTAATAAAGATTAATATTAGAGTATGATTTTTGAATATAAATTATTATAAATTTACAAAAATCTTGAATTTCTGCTGCTTTTTAGAGGAAATTCCCCAAAACTTCAAACATGCTAGAGGTCAAACTTTTGTATAATAATTCAAATAAAACTAATACTAAATTAAACTACATACTCTGGACTAGTGCTTGTACTAGAATCTTAACATTCTTTGCATAAATAAAAATTTTAGAGCTAATCGAACAATCATTATAAGATTTTCAGCAAAATTTTCATGTCATTTTTCAGATAAAAGACCATAATTAAAAAATCTTGTTACAATATACATTATTCTAGTACATTCACTAGAGACACATTTGAAGAAAGTGTTCACAAAATTTCAGAACAATCGAATGATAATATCTTGAGTTATATGTTTGAAGTGTGAAAATTATGCATAACATCTGGTTTTGAGAAAAATCAAATTTTAGTTTTGGCACGCGCTTAAATTAAGTATCTATTTTAGCCTTTATAGTGTGGATAGATGCAACCTCTAAAATGCTTTTAAAAATGGATATTTGTAAATGCTGTATATGAAATTGCGTGTTACCATTTGAAAAATGTTAGTTTGTACAAATATATCAAAGAAGGTGACCCCTTGTAAGAAAAGCTATTATATACAATTAGAGCGGACACATTTCTAGGCGATAGGCATTTACAGTTATTTTTGTGGTTTATTTATTTTTGAAATAACAAACAGCGTTCGAATACTTTTTGACGGACTGTACTACACATGTTGTGTTTGTGAATATAAATGTATATTTGTCATCTCTGAACTATGGCACGATGTCTTGCTTACTCAAAATTACTCAACATTAACAAACCTGTCTATATTATAGCAGAAACTAAACTGATGTTTTGTCATTTACATTTTCTCCTTCTCATAAAATCAATACACATTCTATTTCAGATCTCCTTCCTCTATTCCTTGAGGTTTTGCCATCCTCTATTCCTTATGGTTTAATTATTTTCGAAATAACAAACAGCGTTCGAATACTTTTTGACGGACTGTACTTCACATGTTATGGTTGTGAATATAAATGTATATTTGTCATCTCTGAACTATGGCACGATGTCTTGCTTACTCAAAATTACTCA
>BGPR01000424.1:604316-634778 GCA_013235015.1 Araneus ventricosus | reverse complement strand
TATTTTACGGCCCAAATATTTAATAGAATTGAAGTAGAAGTAAAGATACCAGTCCAATCTACACGCCAGCCCAAATCTGTCGAGTCCTATGACAGATCCTCTATAGAGCCAGAGTTCGAACACGTATTCCAAGACTCTTTCACCCGGCCACAATGCTCTATGAGGCGAGAAGAATATAGCACAGTTTGTTTACCTAAACTGAAACTGTAAAAGTGGAAAAGAGCCAGAATTTGTTTATTCATAAAAAATGGCAAAATTTCCAGTCAGACCACTGGCAATAACACACTTCTGTAGTCAGTGGTGTAGTGACAAAATAAGCAGTGAAGGGACGCTCTAAAAGCAGTACCGGAACGCTCCAACCTGGGTGACAAAAAATGGGCTGTTTTAAGGACATTTTCACTTTTTTATTATTTACTTCTCCTTAAAAAAAGCAGTGCCGGAACGGCGTGCCGGCTCCACTCGGATATTGAAGAACACAAATATCGCTTCAATTTTAATGGATAATAAATTCAGATAAACAAAAATGTCATTGTCTTGGATTTTAGCACTTCATTGATTAGGTACCTTTTGAATGATGGTTATAATACATTTTTAATTATAATGCCTAATACAGAATAAAAAATCGGATCTAAAACCAGAGGGGGTAGTTCGCCCCTGCGTTTTTGTGTACACTCTCGCATCGATTTTCACAAATATTAGGGATATTTCAAAATGAATATGAAACAATAAAAAAGCGGGTTTTTTATTATTACTACTATTAAACTAGAACATCACAAAAGCAAATGCCAAGATGTAGCCTCTGATGCTATTGTTTAATTTAAAAAAAATCAAATGCTTCATTTTTTATCGTTTCATATTCATTTTGAAATATCCCCTAATTTTTAACGTAGGACTACGTTCCTCCCACTGGAGTCCAGTGGCGGAATTTATCAATATGAGGCCAGAGGCACAAGACTGCTTTGAAGTCCCCTCCGCCTACCCAATGTCGCAATGCCTTACGACGTAAGTCGAATAGGTTTTGAGGCCCCCCCTAGAATCTCGAGGCGTGCGCCTCACACACCTGTGCGAAAAACCGCCACTGCTGGAGTCTCGGGAAGGAATTTGATTCACACGTCAAAAAGCCACACAAAAAAAAAAAACATATGGGAGATCCTCTATATCACGGTAACTACATATGTTAAAAACATAACTAATGTCTTTTTTTAGAGATGAAGGGCAACAACAAAAGTTACAAAAAAAATTGAAAATCGGAATTGTAGTTTGTTGAGTTTCATATAGATAAATATGTGCCAGTTATTGTTATGAGTGACTTTAATGTAGATGTCAAAAGAAATGAGAAAGCGTTCGGTTTCATGAAGAAGCATTTTGATTTGAACATGGTGCCAACAAATTATCCTAGTACTCTGGGGAATTCATATACTGATTCAACTTTTACAAGAAACATTAGTCCCGAATTATTAAATTATGTATGTTACTTTTCATATCATCGACCGATCCTACACAGAATTGTAACATATCCATGCACGATTGAAGGATTCAAAACAAAAGAATAGGCATTTTTATTAAGAAATAAAACAATTTTCATTGTAACCTTAGTTTCATTTTATTTCGCCAATTTTCCATACATTAGTATTTCCGAGAAACAAAAGAGAATTGAGAGTAACTTCGAGAAACGAAAGAGAATCACGAGTAACTTCGAGAAACAAGAGTATCGCGAGTAACAAAGAGAATCCGAGAAGCTTCGAGAAACAAAAGAGAATAGCGAGTAACAAAAGAGTCACGAGAGTAAAGTAGTCCTACGCCTTTAACATCAGTGGCTGTTTGAAAAAGACAGCCTCCAGCCATTTCTTTAATCAGCACTTTTATATAGCAGGAGCAATTCCCAAGAGCCCACTCGAGTAGGTGATCGAGGAGGGGCGCGATTTTTGACTGGCAAGCATCTAGCTTGTTGCGTTTATAGAATTATCGTGTTCACTTACGCATGAACCGTAGGTGGATCTGGACCAAACCTTGAAACAAATTTACAATACTGTTGCAAAGACCATATACCAAATTTCAATCGACTAGCTCGTTCCCATTTAGAGTTATTGTGTTCACAGAGAGACAAACATACTCCCAAAAATGGTTCAGTCGGATAGGATAGGATAGGATAGGATAGTAGTAAATTTTATTGGCACAAAAGCCATGTTTGGCTACGCTGCGCCATACCCAAGGTAAAAATATAGCCACAGGATAAAATACTAAATCAAAAAGTGACAGCGTAAGCCGTAAAAACAATGAAAAGTATGAGAAGCTAGTTTAGCTATGTCTCTGAGACAAAAGGTTAAAAACATTTTGTAGAATTTTTTTTTAAAAACGCAGTGAATTAAATTTGTCGGATAATGGCAAGTCTAACACGGAAATTCCTCAAAACCTCGAGGTGAAATTGCTTTGGCAATTAAGATAAAGCAAATAAATATTACCTGTTTGTAATCTTATAAAGTTATTAATTAGTTACATAGTTATTTGAAAATTATTTCCACAATATATCTTTATTTATGGAGAAACAATTCATCGCAAGAACGGTAATATAACATAGCTTTAATTTCTTTCTTTCTGAAGGATACATAAAAGTTAAAGAAGGGGGTGGGATTTTCGACCATTTTATTAAAATCCAAGATGGGTTGTTTTTTTTCCATCCGAGGCAAAAACTCGAGTGCCCCGGCCAATCCGGGACGTATAGTAAGAGTACCTATTGATTTTAATTTAGAAAGGATTCAGTACATCCAAAGTACATTTTTGGAATCCTCCTAATGAGGAAAATTGTCTTATTTTGTCTGTCGTTTTCACATAAAATACTCTAAAATGTGCGCAATATTCGGTGTATACCAAAGAATGTTTTTAGAATTTTTTTTTTTCGGTGTTATTGATTTTAACTTCCATATCTATACACAATTTCGAAGAGCTCAAATCAAAACATACATCTAAGAGCCGAAAATACGTTACGAAATGTAAGTTTTATCAGAAAGGCTTGTGGAGGACTAATAAAGATAAACATCACAGATTTATCTGATACTTCAGATTCATATTTATACAATGCGAGAACTGTCCCATTTTTGAATTGCTAAGTCGGATTTCAATGTGGCGAAATTCAGAATTTCCTGTAAAAGATATCAAGTTCTCTATTTTTTATGTTTCACACTCTTATCTATAAATTGTGCATATGTGGTCTATCCCTTGCATAATCAACGACCTTAATATTTTAATACAAACAAAATATTTTTATACAATTTTCCTATTTAATCTTTAATTCATTCAATTTTCTAGACAGTTTCATGTCGCTTAAATATTAACACTGTAAAAAAATGCGATTTCTTATTATTGTTTTAAAATATTATAATTTTATATGCTATATAATTTTAGTGCTTTTAGTAATACATTTTGTAGCATAAAAGAAAGTACCTACATAAAGTTAAAAAATACTTAATTATGATACGAATTCACAAAAAAAAGGATATTTTAAATTATAGAACTTCACCTCATATGAAGTAATAAATAAATCTCTACTAATAATAAAAAAGAATGTGTGTGTCTGTGCAGAGCAGACCGCTAGACCTAGAGCTACGAGATTTGGCACACACATACTTTGAAGGGTGGAAATGTGCATCTCGGACCCATTTTTGGAATTGTAATTAAAATTTTAATTAATTAAACATTATATGAAATTTTGGCGTTTTTCCTTAACTTCCGAAAATTTTACAGTACAAAAATCTGAAAGCGCAAAAAAATTACCTTTCCAATTATATCAATTAAATTTCCATACAATGTGTTCGAATTTTAATCAATTTTAAAAAATATTTTTTGACATAATTTACAACAATACTTTTCATTGTTGTAACGCAACTCAAATCGTTTTCATTGTTTAAACAAATATTTAATTGCATATTTCTCTTCAATTGTTGTAATCTGAGATAGGATCCTAATACATTTTGCTTTCGTATTTTATTTCATGAAGATTTTTGTGAAATCTGTAAACCAAGCTCTCTGAGATATTGCTTTGCTTATATTAAGAAACATAAGCTGAAAGGTTATGGTTGCTATGTTTTTATTCTTTTCTCAACATTTTTTAATCCAGCTAACAGGCCACTGGCTATAAAATGTACCACGTCATTTTAATGTTGAAATCAACTGCATATTTTACAAGAAGAATAAGAAAGTGAAGATAGTGTCAACAATGTGGAATTAGGGGTTACTGGACATGGTCAGTTATTTGACTCCAAAAGGGACATTCAGTGGCGAATCCAGGGGGGGCTATCGGCCTACAGCCCCCCTCCCCCAGAGCCAAGCCAGAATTCTTGATTTTATTTAACATCATTACAACTGTTTTTTCTTAATTTCTCTCTTTAAAAAAATAATAAAAACGCTTCAACATTGATTTCTAGCTTGACAGAATCGAAAATTTTCCTACTTTTGTAGTCATTCCACTTGTACTTGTAGCTTTGACACAGTCGAAGACATTTTTTGGCTAGTTATTTCATTGTAATTTTTATTAAATTATCGAAAGTATTGTATTGTTCTTTATGATTCTTATTGTCAGATGAGTCAAGTCTGTAAAGTTAAAGAGTTTTGGTTTACTTTAGCCTTGAGGTTTGACATTCATCACGACGATACAAAGATTTTATGACCCCAGCCCCCCTCCCCCCAGACCGGAATCCTAGATTCGCCACTGGGGACATTTATATAGACAATGAACAGAACAGGTACAAGGGCGCTAATAGAACATGAGTTAAATATCTACAACAATCTGAAGTTTAAAATTATGTTGTTAAGAGAGCCATGAATATAAAATGATACAAGATTGAATTGAAATCATATTTCCAGCGAACACGAAGGCGACTAGTATCAACTATCCGGAAAAACAAAAAGTTGGACACTCAAATAATTAAAGCATCAAAATCGATGGCAATTTTCATTAGATCACAGATCCTTCCTTATGCTATTTTTAAAAAACAACAACGTAGCTAACCGTTAGTGGGAGTGTTCTCCCCTTAATTTTATAGCAACACAACATGCTTTTTGCGTAGTATAAAGAAGTATAGGGAAGAAAATCATGTTTGCATTTTGGACCTCTTCTCTTCAACCAACTAGGATCTAATTTTGATACAAATCCACAATATTGGTGTCAAGATTGCATACAAATTTCATTGATCTAGCTTGTTGTATTATTGTGTTCACATACAGAAAACCAGACAGTCGACAGATGGTCAACCCACGAATAGCTTGTTACAGTTTTGAGTTATCTGTTCATAAGCACACAAACGGGCAGACTTCCCGTGGATGGGTTTCGTCCAAAATTTGACACACTTCTACAATTTTTCGTGTAAAGGCCACAAATTCAATTTCATTCATTAAACTTATTCTGTGTTTGAGTTATCGTCTTCATTGACAGACATAATTCTAAATATGGTTTTTTTGGATTTAGAGGGATCTAAAAACGGAGATACCTCAAAATCTTGAGGTCCAGTTTTTTTAAGATTACAGTATTTTCTCTTAATATACTTCATATTCAAGAAAGTAAAAAACTCAAATGATTTATTTATCAAATATCTATTCACTGGTACAGCAACCTCAACATTTGGACTCTGACTTTCTCTCTTAATTTTAATCACTCTCTACTAAAGCTTTTTGATGAATTTCGCTCCTTTCCATGAACTTTGGAAAAAGGGTGAAGTTTTGTATCAATATGTATTTTCCTTTATTTTTACCAGCTGCCTTTCATTTTTGCATCAGAGGAATACATATTTCTTATTTTGGTTTCAGAATTGATTCCATCGAATTCCCATCAGAATTTCTACCTCCTCCCCCCCCCCCCCCATTATCCTACCACAACCTTTTTTGTTATTTTTATACAACTAGTTGAGAATTACTGTGCTACAAAGCTCAACTAGTTTTAATAACAGATTTTCTTTTAAAAACCAAAACAGTTCTAAAAATACTATGGTTATAATAAAGGTTTTTAAAATATCAAATTAAGAAAGTCTATATCTGGGGTGGGAAACCTGCAGCCTTAAGGCCACATGTGGCTTTTTTGAGTTTCTTATGTGGCTTTCCCAGTTACTTACTATTTGTATTGAAATAATATACTTGTCTGTAATAATAACTACAGAACAATAACTTTTAACACTTTGCTTGAGCGGCCTTTTGCCCAACTGCCGAAATTTATGAGGCTTTTCAGTGCAGAAAGGTTCCCTACCCCTGGTCTATATTATTAAATTCTTGATTTGGTTACTTGATTCAAAAGATGTATAGAGAGACAAAAACTCCAAAAAGCTCAAAATTAAAAATATATAAATAATATAAACCTATAAAATGGTGACAAATTTGGATATTTGGCTATACATACAACAAATTATTGAAAATCACAGCATTTTGTTAATGTACAGATTTATATAATCAAATATATCAAGTTGAATGGCTACATTTTGAATGTCCACTTTAAGCTTCAGTTTCAAATATATAAATAGAAATGGAAGTATAACTTCCCATCTCTTTTTTACCATAAAGGAAGAATCATAATGTTCAGAGATAACAATAGAATCTGATCTGTCACTGTGTTATTGGGAGATTTGAGTTATTCACTTACAACATATTGAATGGAACATAAAAGAGCCTTCAATATCTATTCATCTGATACTGTACTTTCAATGTTTTATGCAGTCACAAAAGAGAAACATAAAAAAAATAGACTTTTGTGTTGCAGTCTTTACGAGATAATTACAAGATAACTGAAACATTTTTGGAAAGATAAAACTGTAAATATCCTTTGAATAATTATGCTCTTGTAGTAGAAAACTTCTCATCATTTAATAGATGTTATACATGTTCATAAAATATAAAAACGTTTAAATTAAGACTGAGTTGAAATATAAAATATCAAAATCCTAACAATTTCAATTTATTATTATTTTTTTTTTGCATTACAAAATTTAGACTGGCTTTCAGCAGCAGATCTAAAATAAAATTTCAAAAAATATTACAATGTTTTTAATCCAATCTTTCTCTACTATATTAATTTGTTTAATGAAAATGGAAAAATCACCTCAAAGAATGATAAGCAGTTTTTTTATTCAAACCATTTATGTAACTCAATTCTCAATCAAACAAGGGTGTAGTGGAGCCAGAATGCACCAAAATTCCATTCTAGCACTCCCCCTCCCCCTTCGAGAAATAAATAAGAAAAGATTGTAAAAATCCCCTTAAAACACTGCGATCTTTGTCTCTCAGGCTAAATCATTCTGGCACTGCTTAATTTGCGGCTACACCACTGATCATAAATAACCATCAAAATTTCCTTTCCATCTCCGTTTTATTGAATAAGGAAAAATATCAATCACATTTTCAAATTTGAAATAGTTAAAAGAGTCATATTCGAAACCCATAAATTAGTCATTGATTCAATTCAGTCATTCATAATTCACTACAAAGAATAGAATTTATTAATAACTCTAATTGAAAGACATTTAATCATTTAATAGGAAACTGGAAACAATACAAAAAGAAAGCCGACAGATTGTTTTATAAATAAGATACACATGAATGCAATTAGTTCCTTCTTAATTTTTTTTTAATTTATCAAACTGTATCTTTCAAAAAAGGAGTATTATTTTCTTAATGCTTCTAGTGTTTATAAATAAAAATATACTGAAGATTTCTTCCCAAAAAATGAACTGAAAAATTATGCTATATTTTTTTAAAAAAAGAGAGAACCAAATTTTCAGAATTCACATAACCAGAATGGTAAAATTGTTAACTAATTTATAAATATTGATAAAAAATTGAATCAATTTATATTCATATGATGCACATCAAATGTGCCATTGCAATTTAAATTTTGAATTCATGGCAAGAATATAGGCATATCACAGTACAATGCAAGATAATGTTTAATTAGGTGCCAGATTACACATACAAATATATTTGTCATACGACTACGATATCACATGAATTGATTCAATCAAATAATTATTAGGTATGTAACAAATATTCGGTCAAATAAATTCAGAACAATATTTTTTTTAAATGTGCTTTTAAATGTATTTAACAAAGAATATTGGAGACTTAAAACAGAGGGATTTTTGCCACCTAGGTTAAAGCAGCACTGATTATTTTGCAACTACACCACTGTTTATTTCTATGAAGCAATCACAATCTAATTACAGGGATTAAAACAATTAAAATATTTTAAATATGCAAATAAAATATCAATTTCATTTAAAATATGAGAAATATTTTATTGAGCATCATAAGTAAAATGCTTTTAAAAGTCAGGTATACGGCCTGAAATTTGGCTGAATATTACGTCTTCGGCTATTCAGCCAAATGACTATTCTTTACATCATTAATAATTCAATTTTTGATTCATGAATGATACTACATAACATAATGAATGCTACATGAATAATGAATAAATCCTCTAAAACTGTAAGCATTTAGATTTATATGCAAGCAGTTTCATTTAAACAATTAAATGGATTCATTTGACTGAAAGCTAAGGATTTTCAGTTTACTGCATTTCATTTAAAAGAATTACTTCTACAAGTAGTAAATTTGCATCTTACAGCCACTTCTTCTAATCAGCAAGAAATACCATTTTATTTAGTCTTTAAAAAAGATTATCTTGGAGCTACAAGAAAAAAAAAAATGCTTATTTACCCTACTTAAAATTTACATTGAAACTTGAAAAATAATGCTACTTTTCTTAAAAAAATCTAACTCTAATAGATGGAAAAAAATATTTAATATTCTTTGTAAATATTCAATATCCAAGTCAATAAATGCATTTTTAAATTTTAGTATAATATTTTACTGAATAGTTAAATAATTCCATTACTTCATTAGCAAAACAGAGACGATCTTAAGGGGAAAAATTACTAGTTATTGAAATAAATAAGTTATTCAAAAAGGAACAAAAACAATCCTATGCAAAACAGGGTCATCTTCGAGAGGAGAATACTGAAGCTTTATATTAAACTCATTCATTTTTTTCAGCCAGAAACATAACTTTATTAAAAGAATCCATTTACAGTCGAAAGAAATTTAATTCAAGGAAGTTTAGATTATCAACTTTATAATTCAGTTACATGACCCATAGAGGATATACCGATAATAGAATTCCAAAGGATCCAATATGAAACAGTGCAACATTTATAGTTTTGTAAATATGGAAGTCAAAAAGTTTTGCTTTCTAACTTGTGACCAAAAAAGGTATAGGAACAATTTCAACCATATCAAATAGTACAAGTTTTATATGTTTAGTTTCCAAATTTCAGAACCAATTAAATGTTATTAATGTTTTAGATATATATAGATCATGAAATATATTCAAAAGTTATTTTGTAACCTGTGGATAACCTTTTTGTCCATATTTATTTTACTAGATTTCTCATTAACATTTTTACATTCAAAGAGATATATTAGCTTTATTAGAAATACTTTAGGTAACACTGTAGTTTATGGTGCGGTCTTGTTTGGTGCCACTTTTTCTCGGCACAACTCCGAGTGCAAAATACCTCTTTGCGATCATCTATCGACAATACCAAATGCAGAAAACAAATGGCAAAAACAAGATCGTACCATAAACTGCATTTCAACTTTTTTCAACGTTATTTCAGTAATTTAAATAATAAAAAAGTACAGATATATATTGATTTATTGACTCACCCTCCTTCAGGAATGAAAAAATAATGGAAGCTCCCAGCTAACTCAAAAGTGACATCGCAATGAAGGGCAGTATCATCACCCTTATTTAAACTATCCGATCTCCATTTTAATTCCCTATAAACAAGCCTTTTGAAGCCATCAGTAGGATTTTCAGGATAGTTAATGAAGAGCTTTATACTCTGGCCAAAAAGAGTAGATCCTAGTTTAAACTGGATAACAGATCCTAAAAATAAACATAAAACATTTTTTAAACCTTAAAATAAAATAATGTTTACAAAAACTTTTTTGCTACTAAAATTACAAAGATAAAATCTTCAGTAT
The DNA here is from genome assembly GCA_013235015.1 of Araneus ventricosus. Lineage (NCBI taxonomy): Eukaryota > Metazoa > Arthropoda > Arachnida > Araneae > Araneidae > Araneus > Araneus ventricosus. The sequence continues at coordinate 624,758 of BGPR01000424.1, read as the reverse complement.
ATATGTTACAGTTAAAGAGTGGAATCCGTAATTTCATAGAATATCTAGGTATTTTATGAATTACGTGGTTATTTTCAACCCATTATTTCGTACAATAACTAGGTATTTCATGAATTACCTAGTTGAATGCCTAGTTATTCTATGAAATAACTAAATCATACACTTTAACGCTAATATATATATTACAAAATTAAATTACAATTAACTTTCTTATCTAAAAAAACAAAAAGTAATAAGTATGCCTTTCAATGAAATTAATGGAATACAAGATACATAAACAAGAAAGACATCATGAGTAAAGTCAATGAAAAACACACAGATTTTTAAAAAAATTACAAACTAAATAACTTATAACTCAAAGTGAAATACCTTTTTTAATTGAAAATAAAGTATGTTCAAGATTTTCATTTTCATTCAAATGATGAACACGAACTTGAATACTAAGAGGATGTCCTGCCATTTTGATGCAGTCAAAATAACTTCAAATATCACTCCATAACCTAAAGATGAGAACTTATCAGGATATAATGTGTTAATCAATTACAGAGAATACCTATGTAAACAATATTCAAAATCTAAGAATAATTAAACTTTTTATAATTGCAAAAGGATAGCTTATAAAAAGTAGGTATCTCATAGAAGTTTTAAAAGATGCGTAACATTTAGAAAGTTAAGATTTTTTTAAAATTTGGTTTAGCCCTATTTCACTAAAACACATTGCTTAGAACATCAAAAAATAATTTTTGGTTAGCTGAAATACATTATTCGCTTTTCTATATTTTAAACAGAAAATAAGTGTGAGAAACTTTTTTTTTAAATTTAAAATTATTATTAAATGATAAAAGTCAAATATTTGTAATATGGAAATTAGTTAAAAGTTGCATCGGTCATTTTAAAGAGAAATTAACGCATTACATTCCGACTGACACAAGTGAATTATTTTTTTTTAAATGTTAATAAAGCCAGTTCTGTTTTGCAAAGAAATCGAAAAATAAATAAATAAAAAGAATTTTGAATAAAGTTGCTAAATTTAAACAAAAATAAGAAAAAATTTTGGTTGATTTTAACTTTAAACGATCGAATAGCTTTCTTTGAAATATTATCAGCAATGCATGCCTATCGGAACTCCAAAAAAGAAAAGCACAACTTCTTCCTTACTTTCAATCAGCTGTCAAACGCTGAAGTAAACGGAGCGAAGTTTTGAATCGGAAGTCACCTTCCAAAGCAGCCGAAATTTAGAGGTCAAAGAAACAGTAGAAGTTTCAATTTTTTTTATATTTTCATTTTTGAAGTCGTCAAATTACAACTCACACGCACTTCAAAAGATAGAAGATACTTCTCTTAAGTTAATTTCTGGGTAGAACTTTTAGTTTACGAAATTACCATTTTTTAAAAAATTATCTGCGAAAATAATTTACCTTTTTCTTCGACGCAAAATTTAAAACTTATTCATCTTAAGATCTAATAAAAAGAAAAATGTATTTTAGAATTATTCCTTAATTTAAAAAAAATCGATAAATCATTTGTTTAACAGTTAATTTAATCCCTTATTCGACGTTCGAAACTGAAAACATATGACTGATCCTTGGCAAAGTACATCTGTACTGTATCCATGACTGAAATTGTAAATAATCTGTAGAATAGGATGAAAAATATTCAAAATTTAAATTTATTGATATATTTATGATATATGTGTCTGTTATAAAAGAAAAGAAAGACTTTTTTATTATTGTTATTCTTTAAAAGTCGTGTCTTCGGATCTGCGAGTTTTCCAGGATCTTATTTTTGAATGTGTTTTGAATTCGGTAAGGTTTTAGCGGTAGAATTTTTTTTATTTATTACTATTAATGTTTGTCATGTGCCACTAGTATGTAGGACAAATTAGAAAATAATTTCTGTAGTCGCATTTGTATCTCTTAACAATCTAATATGAAGATGCAAGCTTTAAAAAATTGTGACCGGCTAAGTATAGTAAGATGACTTCATTATTTGTTGATCAATTGGTATGAAATTGCTCTGTTTTAAAATCAAAAGAAAAGAAGTTATCGTTATTTTGGAAGCGCTTATTTATTGAACCATTTAAAATATGCTGCTTACTTGCCCTTTTTCATTTTCTTGACCTGTAACCTACTTTCCTTCACCTCATCATAAAAATAATAGTGATTTATCCAGTACATTATACTGAAATAAATTAAAATTTTGTGTAAATAAAATTTGGATTATGAGAATGTGTTTGGGGAAAATTTATAAATCTGTTTTTTAAAGACTGGAAGGTTAGGCACTTTAAATAAGTAAAGCTGTATGAAAGATTTACTTTCATAAAGCTTTACTTATTTAAAGTGCTTATATATGCTACTTATATTTTTGCAGTAAGCCTGAATGCTAGTGACTTAATGATAAAAAGATATTAACATTTTTCATGTTAGTTTTAGTATTTTTCTGGTGGATAAAAATAATCCTATTACTTAAAAAAAATATTTATTAAATTTATTGAAAAAGTAATGCTTAGAGTGTCAAGCATGATCTGTTAAAATTTCTCCTTGGAAATATGATAATTTGCTTAATGTTTTTTAACTTGTTTTAATTAAAGTACTTATTTATTGGAGGATTTTAAAATTATATTGCAAATTTTAAAAACTGCTTTATCACTTCAATGAATGCAATGAAATAATTATCATGCATACATAATATTCATTGTGTAATTCAAGGATGAGATTCTTCCACTTTTTCGCGAATTTCCGCTTTTTTGTCTTTTTTCTCTCAAAATTTCGGTTTTTTTTTACCACAAAAATTTGCTTTTTCTTCCGAAAATTCTGCTTTCACACAAAGAAAAGAAAACTTCTTATCTTCCGTGCGGCTTCACTCCACCGGCTAGGAAACTGATTCATCTTCTACTGACGAATCGACATTATATCAGCAAGCTCTACAAGGATGAACATTCCAACATTCAGTGCCATTCAAAGTATTAAATACCACCTTTTTGTAGAAAACAAAACCTCTGTGGCATATTTTGCAAAAAAAGAAAAATATTTTTTTACATGAACATGTTGAAAAAAAAATTAATTGGAAACTTAAGGTCATCTTTTAGGGCGTACCAAGATGAAGAAATAAAAAAAATGGAACAAAAACAAATAAATAAACTACATAAAAAAAAGAAACTTCTGCCAAAAGAGGCAGCTAAAAAGCTGCGTGCAAATGCAACAAAAAAGCAGAGAATAAGACATAAATAAAAAAATAAAACATGATTTACCTAGGCATTCTAGAGATAGTGTAGTCCCGACAACTATGCCAGTAATTAAAGAGAGAGATACTAATGAAGACTGTCCAAAATCTTTAGCTCTACTGAAAATAAACTTGCAGAGGATGCAAACACATCCTTTATTGAAGAAAAATCTGTCAAAGATAGAAGGCCTCCAAAACAAGGGGTGAAGCGTGTTAATGGAGATCTGTTACCAACAAAAGCCACACAATTAAAAAAACGGAAGAAAACCACTTCTTTAACAATTAAGGAAATGTTTCAAATAGCAATAATGCTAAATGAATCTGTCATTGTAACTGTACAATATCTCGACCCCTCTTGCTTTATAAGGTGCAAAATCATTGTGCTGTTACTTTTGCAAAAATTTATAAAAATAAAAGAAATAAAACAGAAATCAGTATATGATACATTATTATAATTTATAAAGAGCTAATACACTTTACACAATTGCATGAAGCAAAAGAAATTATTTGTCCTTATTTTTATTTATTTTTTGAGCTAACTTTTATCAAAAGGCTATTAAATATAATTCTTCTCAGACTTCTGTTGGGTGTATGTTGAATCGCAGTGATGTACAGGTGGTAAATGTTTTAATGTCTAATTTTGTATTTTCTGATGCACTTGATGATGTTAAACTTATTTGTTAACTTTTAATGTGAATGATTTAATAATAATTTAATATTCTTATTTATACATATTGAATTATAAATAATTAACTAATTAATTATTATAGTGTAATATTTTCATCATATTGCGTGTTCTGATGTTTTACTTCTTAAAACATCTTTCACGTATAAATTATGGTACAAATGTTTTGCTCGCGTATGATTTCAGTCTTTTTGCTTCTTTGCCAATCTCATCCCTGGTAATTGAATGTTTATTAGTTTTGACATTTATTTTGTGGTTTTCATTTCATATAACACATAGTTACCAAAGTTTTAATTTACTTTTTGTGTGAATGGGCAGGCATGACATTTGAATAAAAGGGTTTAATTTCCCTTTCTATAATGTCGGTTCCTTTCTATGATGTATTCATTTGTCTTTAAATGATATAAAATTACACCCTAGAAATTGATTGCTTTCCTATAAGTTACACTGAAAAATATGAGAAATTCTAAATTAGTATTTCCAAAAATTCTTTTAATACATATCTATATCTATGCTTATTTATTTATCACCCACACTGACATTCTTCTAACAATTTTTATAGTCGAAAGCAACTCAGGTTGACAACATGAAAAAAATATAAGGAGCCAATAACCGGGGAATAAAGTAAAGTGCTCAATTGCTATTAACATTACGGCAATAACTCTTGGAAATTAAACAAATTTTGTTTTAAATACCAAGCTTTCTTGCATAGACTACTAATGAGTGACATATCAAGATTGAATTGTATTCAAATCTATCAATTACAGTCAAACACCCTTATAACGAACTCTCAAGGGACAGATCCAGAAGTTCACTATAACCGATGGTTCAATAATATCCGATTTTTCAAATATTGACTTCACAAAATTTGTTATAATCCTTTAACACATTTTTGTATTAAACAAATCAATTACACTGAATTACAATTTTTTATGAGCTGTATTAAATAAATATTTGTTTTTTAAAAAATAGAGAGTGAAATTAATTGTACTTACATTTCCGCAACTTCTTGGTACTGTTCAGATTTTCTCGTAGGTTGAGTTTACCATGCTATGATTTTTCCAAATGGTCCCAACTGTAGATTTAGAAAGAGAAAATTCTCTGCAAGCAGCATATTGACTCTCACCATTTTCTATTCTCTTAATAATTTTCCCTTTATTCTGGATGTAAAAAGCCTGATATTTATTATCGCTCCCATTTTAAATCTACACATCAGTAACTTGTACGATATTAAGCAAATGGAACTAAAGAAAATGAAAGAACATGTTATGATATATGTACTTCATCTCTTTGTCTATTTGTTTCCTTTGTGGCACAAAGGAAACAGATGTGCACTCTCTCTGAGGTGCAAAGGAAGGAAGTTGAGTGATAACCGTTCCTTTGTCAACCCGCCGATTCTCACACCTGGTGAAGGATTGAAAATGACCATCACAGGGAGGCCACTGTTAATACAGTTTTCCCTTGAGGCAGTATTACCCAGCGAGAGGCGAGCTAGTTAAGTGTGGCCCAGCTGATAGATAAAAAGTCTCCCTTGGAATTTAGACAGAGCAGAAAGGAAAAGTGGGAATTTTGGTTCACTATTATCTGAATTCCTTGCTTTTGAAGTTTGTTATAAGCATTTGAAAATACATTAGTTACAGAGGAATTTCGTTGGAACCATTTGAAAAGTTCATTTTAAATACATTACAGTCATATTAAAGGCTATTAGGGCATAATGATTCTCTACCCAAGTTCCCTCTAAGCTGTACTATAGCTGGATTGTATTCAAGTACAAGTTTAATTCACTACAAGTTTCACAGTTTTTTTTTTATTTGCAATGCATAGATGGATTATTGATTTTTATCTCTCATAAGTTTAAATTGAATATTTTTGAAATTAATATTATTAAAATAATTAATTAATAATCTTTTTTTTTTTTTTTTTATTTATTATGGACGAGTTTTCTGGTTTGTTTACATGCCTGTAATGATAAGTCAATGGATCTTCAAAGCGGAAGTCCAACATACAAGCAGATCAAGTCAAGGTTTTTACTATAAGTAAACAAACCAGAAAACACGTCCATAGATCTCATTTATTTATAATTTGAATGTTGCCCATTTCTATTGTTGCTTCATTAAATCATTTAAGTTTATGATGTTTATCTCTAAATTAGATTGAATTATTAGTTTTAGTTATCAATCAGAAAACAGGTTTTTATTTTATTGTGATTTTTATATTTTAAGTTTAAATGATTTTGCATTTATACTTATTTCCCGAGCTGGATTCAGAAGAAATTGGCAGCTTTTGTATATTAAGTAAAGGTGCTGTGAATATCAGCAAAATAAAACGAAAGAAAAACTTAATGATTCAGTGAAGTGTTCCCTATTTTGAATGTTTTACTTAGCATTCACTTCTTGAAATGTGAATGTAAAACAGACCAAACGGTAACATCTAAGAAGATTTTTTTTTTTTTTTTTTACTTGATGTTTTGTTAAAGTCAAAATAGTATCATTTTATTTAGAGATTAAAAGTTTGGTTTGTTGCTATAAGTATATCTGTTGGATCAAAATACCATGTAATCTAGCCATTCGTGGTTAATTTTATTAGGAACATTTCTTGCATAGAAGTGTTTCATATGTAAATGGTGAATGCACAACCATGCATTCTATGAATACTCTTAGTTGAAGCAATATAACACAATCTCAAAACAAAACAGTTAATAGTTCTGCTAAATGTTGTTGCTTTTGCTAAAGTATATTCATCATATACTTGTTAAAACATTTTGTTTGTTTCCGTAGCATAGTTCTGCAAATTTCAAAGACTGATCACTACAAACAAACTCCATTATCCATAGGCAAAAAAATTGCTGCATATTAGTGTTTTAATGCAGTCCAATTTCTTGGCTGTTTATATATATATAAGCTTTTATTCAACTTGATTGTCATGTCCCCAAATCTTGAGATCTATTTCTTACCCACTTCCAATCGAGCTACAGCTTTGAAATTTAACACGGTGGTGGGTTTCTGGTGATAGTACAATATTATGCAAAAAAATTTGCAATCTATACCTATTTTAAACCTTAAAAAAATTATATTAAAATGTTAGCCCTATATTTGGGCAATAAAGTTTGGAAGGTGGTAACCTCACGTTACGTAGGGTTGTAACAATGCCACGAAGCTAACAGAGAATATGCTATACTTCCTGCGCTTCACCGATGAATGAGCTCATGAAATACTCCTAAAAAGTCCATGCTTTTATTCGAACCATGCATTTTATTGTAATCGGGAAAGTTATTTTCAACTCTTGCGTTCATTTTTTCCACATGAATGAAAGTTTATACCTTAAAAAAACTTTTTTATTTATTATACAGCCAGTTCCGCTGAAATTTTTTTTTTTTATTTATTATGCAGCCAGTTCCGCTGCAGTAAGATGTAAAATATAAAGAAAAAAGTACCAGTTTCGACTCTTATTAATAGTTCTATATGGTGTTTATGCTGTATTCCTCAACAGGATTATTGTTAATTTATTCATAATATTTATGATAAGTATTATTTTAGCTGTTTTCAAAATTTCTCTTTTCTTTAGTATTAAAAGAAAACTGTTGATATTTGCTTAAAATACTAATGTTCAGTGTTTGAATTCTTTTAACATCATTAACATGAGTTTTCCTTTTTTTTTTTTTTTTCCTTCTTCTTCTTTTCCTTCCTTACCTTTCTCTTCACTTATAATCTGTTCAGAATGTTCCCATCAGTTTTAATTTTATTAAGGAATGAACTTTCACATTATAAAATAATTAATTGCACCAATACTAATAGATAGAAATATGCACTTAGATCTTGTTGACTTATCTGAGCTGAGCTTGAATATAATCTTAGCTCTAAATATTCAATATAAAAAATGTCATGGTAGTTTAAAAGAAATATTTTTTTGAAAATAAATAATGCACTTACAAAAATCTGTTAAACATATTCACAATACTGCATTCAAATGAAAAATAAATTGTTGAAAATAATTTTTTCAAGTGAGATACACTCAAAAATTTCAAGTGAGATATTTTCAATTTTTTCAAGTGAGATAATATATACAGTAGAGTCTCTCTACAACGAAGTTTCCCTATAACGAATTTCTCCCTATAAAAACGAAATTTTTAATTGGAATGCTAAATAACATTCAAAATATTCTCCATATAACGAAGTGGTTGTCTCCCTATAATGAATTATTTCAGACCTTTATCTTTTCGATTTTTGTCATTTTTGATGAAAGTTCGCAAACAAATTGCTCACACGTGCCTGTTTCTGGAACCACTCACATTGTTCATTCCAGCGATAACACATAACAATAGAATGCTATGTGAAGGGTAATGCAGTTGTGGGGACCTGGGTTTCTACAGAGGGAACAACATTTCTACGGGTCAAGATTCCAGGAATCGGTGTGGAAACAGCACATGGATGTGACAATACGCATTTTATGTTTATTCATATTAGTACATATTATTCTCTAAATTGGTGAATTGTCTTCACTTTTGAGCATTTTATTTATACAATAAAAATTAGTATAATTTTAACAAATTTATAATAAATATTACTTCATTTATAATTGAAAGTCATAATTAAATATTTTTGAACTTATCGCACATACTAAAAGGTGTGTAACATTTACTTAAATAACTGCAAAAATCTCTAATCTCCGTATAACGAAATTTTCTCTATAGCGAATTTTTCAATTGGAACCAAGCGATTTCATTATAGGGAGATTCCACTGTATTTTATCTGCATCATCACTACACGATCTAGATTTGTCACATTTTATTTATTTATTCTTATCCTCTTTCCTTAACTTCAAACTAATTTCATTTTAAGACTATTTGAATTTCTTCATGGCTTTAGAAAAACGGTGTTAAAATACCATTTCTTATGAGTTTTGTAAATTTCAGCTTTAGGGCAAATCCATGTGACTCACGTTACCATTTGATACCTTTTTTCAAAATTAAATTCTATATATATGAAAAAAGTATTACATTTGATTTAAAAAAAGTTTTTTACAGACCTCTGGGGTACAGTAAGAAACTAGGAATGTGAATAGTTTAAAATTTAATATGAACAAATGGTATCCAGACCCTAATTTGGCACTGTGACTCACATTACAAAAAAAAAGGAAATCAAGTTTTGTGGGTTATTGTAAACCTAGAGTTGCTCCTGTTTCAGCACAGCATAGTAAAAACGAAATATTTTATACAATGAATAACACTTCCAGGTTATGATATGCACAAAAATAATATTGTATTTTTTATTAATTATGTATATTTTTCAACATTTTGAGTGTGACTCGCGTTACATGTTTTTGTGATTCATGTTGCATGTCCCACTTTAATCCTTGAAGTTAATAAAATATTGATTTAAAAACATTTCATTTTGTAGATTTTAATGAAATATTACTCAATTCAATGAATAGATATATCTAATTATATATTTTAGCAAATAAATTAATTAAAATTATTGAATAAAAATGTGTAAATAAAACCAATACAAATTATGCTTTATATATATTTCAAAATAAATTACGATAGTTTTGTTGATAGAATTAGGATACAAATCTAAAAAACCCTCTTGAATTAACGGGAATTGGAGGTTTTAATTTCCGAATCAAATTCGATCAAGGATAAAATATTTTATCTTCCTTTTCCGGCCATTTTCAGTGTTAGCCTTTAGATTGTATCGTAGTTATTTCAAATTCTTCATTGATGCAATTGGTAATTTTTCCTGGGTACAATACACCATCATATTCAATTTCATAACAATAATTATGTTTAATATTGGATAATGGTTGAAGAGGTATTTTGCTATCAGAAGATAACAAAAATTCTTCAGGTTTTTTATTTTCAACTTTAATAATGGTGAATTGTCCCAAACCTATTGCATATTAAGTGCTGAATTTCTTGCATTGATATTTGCTTCAGTAATTTCCTGAACATGAATGTTGGCTCCAGCCATTTTAGCAGCTTGTAGAAAATCTACAGCATTAACTACTAAACATTTAAGTTTTTTCACTTGATTAAACACTTTTTTCAAACTTCCTCCTTGTTGGTGCCATAATTATATATATATAAAAACACCCCATTTACCCAAAAAATAATATTAGTATACATTAAAATGCCATTGAGAATACTTATCAAGCAACACTAGCTGTGACTCAAATTACAAAGTAAGATGTCTTTATTTCCGAATAAATTATTACAAAAAAATAAAATTGGCCTATCTATTTTTTTAGTACTATAAATAAGTAGGAGAAACGGTAACTATTTTTTAAATTTACAGCTATAAAAAGTTAAACATCGACAAAAAATGAACTTTTTGTGACTCGCATTACAAAAAAATTATTGACTATAAAAGTTAACATCTCTCATTTATTTTAAATGCAAATTCTAAAATAATACTTTTATATTTGTTTTATAGCTTAAATCTATCAAAAAATATAATTATTCAGTAGAAACATGCTAAAACTTAGTAAAATACATATGTTTAAAATTGATTCAAAGCTCAGAAAAATTCATCAGAACATGTGCTCTTAAAACAAGTCTTCACATGAAATGAAAATAGTTAACCAGGTGTGCCCTTTACTACAGTCTCAAACTGTGGGCCAGTAACATTATTTATTTAAGTTTAAAATTTACTGAAGTAATCATTGGTTAAAGTGTGTGTTGATCATTTTCTTAGTTAATTACTTGATACTTAATTTTTTTCAAACATGTAATAGTTACTTTTTTTTATGTATTTGTTGCTAAGAACACTGTGTTTTACATTTTCAATTTTTGAGGCTTATAGAATTTTACATCCAGAATGTAATGTGAATTAAAATCTACTATGCATGCTCCTTGTATTTTTGTTATATATGTTAAACTCTATTTAAAATGAGTTTCTCCTTGATACAAAAATAATCATTTTAAAAACTTATTAAGGAAGATTTTTTAAAATACATTTTCTTTTTTTTCTAGATCTAGTTATGAACGTTGGCTTGATAGCTTATCTCTGAAATTCAATGTCATGCTTGCCTGATTGTGGCTGTCCTAAAGGTGTACAAGAAACTACTGTTGAAGGTGATATTGCTCATGACGAATCTGCCTATAGACCTCTATCGGAATCAATTCCTCTTTTACCCAAAGATTCCACCATGATCACCTACGAAGCAGATGCTTCTCAGTATGCACTTTTGGCTATAATTGGGAAAGGATTAAGAGAGGCTGCAACCATATCTGCTGCACAGCACATTCCGACTGGACAAAAAGTAGCTGTACGTAGAATAAATTTGGATTCCTGTCCAGAAGATGTTACGTATGTGCAAAAAGAAATTTTGGTTACAAGACAGTTACGACATGAAAATCTATTACCTTATTTTTGTTCATTTGTGTATCAAAATGAAGTTTGGGCCATTATGCCTCTAATGACTTATGGATCAGCAAGAGATATTATGTATTCACATTTTTCAGATGGACTACCAGAACTTGCAATAGGATTAATTTTAAAGGATATTTTAGCAGCTCTGGATTATGTACATAAAAGAGGTTATATTCATAGAAGTGTGAAAGCAAGTCACATCTTGATTTCCTCATCTGGAAGAGCTTTATTATCTGGTATGCGTTATTCTTGCAATGTGATTAATAATGGTAAATGGCAAAGTGTTATTCATTCATTTCCTCCCGATTCAGTGACAAATTTAAACTGGCTCAGCCCAGAGTTATTAGAACAGAATTTAATGGGTTATAATGCAAAGTCAGATGTGTATAGTTTGGGTATTACTGCATGTGAGCTAGCAAATGGTATTGTTCCATTTGCAGAAATGCCACCCACTCAAATGCTACTTGAAAAACTACAAGGTTATCATCCAAGGCCATTAGATGCTCGTACTTACTATGATAATGATGAAACTCAATCACAAAACCACTTAGGAGATGCTTATAGAATAAGACAGTTCTCAGATTCCTTTCATATTTTCACTGAATTATGTTTACAAAGAGACCCAAATAGAAGACCTACAGCAGCTCAGCTTCTTAGACATTTATTTATAAAGCAAAGTAAAAAATCTAATATAGCTTTGCAGGACATCTTAGCTATGGTAACTCCAATCTCTGATCATATTACACTGCCTAAAGAAGATGGCGACAAACTTTCATTAGAAAATAAATTTCAAGACTTGACTTTAAGCGATCCTTGGAACTTCTAAATTTCATTGCAATAACGCATTCTGTATATATATTATTCTATTTGTTTGCATTGTTCAATTTTCTTTTTTTATTTTGTTAGAAGAGAGCTATTGCTGTATGTACAGCATTTTAACCTAAATATAATGTTCATGCTTTTAAAATGTCTATTTATCAATAGCAGGAGATATCAGCAATAAAAGAACAGTAAAAAATTTTAAACCTAGTCAAATGATTTGTGATATAAGATTTATATTTTATTAACTTGCAACTCTTATTAAAAAGTCAAATTATTATTTATGCAAAGCTAGAACTTCCAGATAATTACCATTGTACAAATTTATTTTAATGATGAAAATTTTTTTCTTCAAATATATCCCTCTCATTGTATGAGATTTAAGCATTTAACATACATTTTGAACATAAGTATTTAAGAAAGAAATTCTATTAATTTTGATAATCCAAGATAGATATTTACTGCTTGTCAGTTTGTATAGCTTACTGTTTCTGTACTAAAACTTTTCCATCCTTTATAATAAATGTAACTTGAAATATTGAAGTCTGTGAATTTTTGTTACATGTAAGATTAGTTTTTCTAATGAATATATGTGCAATGAACATAGAGTACATTTGTTAAGTCTTACTTTTTGTGATTGTAAGACTCCAATTTCAATCATTTTACAATTTTATTGTTTTTCATCTTACTTTTTTAAAATATGGTTTCAATAACCCTATTTTAATTAAAACCCTCTTTTCAGCCAAAAAAAAAAAAAAACCTCCTTGTAATGCTCAATACTTAGTGTATTATTGCCAAACTTTCATAGAAGGGAGGGTAATGTTTTCCTTGCTTGCCATAATATTTAATATTGTGAAACCCCTTGTTCAAATCTTAATATTATAACAATTGGTGTACCCACCAGTACTACTTATTTGGTAATCTATCAGTATTTACTTATTACTTCTATTTTCTATGCTAATCATCTGAAATTATCCACTCGTCTCGGAGTGGATAAGAGTTGCAGTTTATTAAATGAATTCAGTTTTTTTTCCGTTTTCATTTGTCAAGCTCCATTAATTCCAATTCAAACTCTGTTAATTCTTGTCAGAGAGTCTTTATCGCATTGTTCTATGTGACATTCAAAAGTCTAGTAGGCAGCACAGTCAATCTTCCGATTCTTTACACCATTTTAACGCAATGTGAGTGCTATTGGCATACAGTTCTCTCATGACTGTTGGCACTTAACTCTATATTTTCTGTTATAAACCACTAATAAATTGAAATGGGCAACTCTTTGTTTTTACGGATAATTCTAAATTTCATTCATACATTTTGCTTCATTTTAAGATTACAGATTTTCATCTGCAATATTCATAATATTTATTTGAAGTTTAAGATAAAAATGTTTAATTTTAGGTAATAGTGGTATTTAGTTTATACTTTCTGCCAGCTAAACTTCTAGCAAACCTCAGCTTTGTGATCGGATGATCTTGTATATGAGCCACGATTCCAACTCTGGAACTATCATATTGGATTGGTTCATAATATATATGTGGAGCCTCGTCAGTTTGATGTGGGACCTTCATACGAAGTTTTGAAGATAGATGTCAAGGAGGGCAAAGCAACTCTGCCATTCCAACTTTATCTCAAAATTATAAGCAGAGCGGCCCAAGGTAACTTTACCAACCAAAAGCAACAACATGGTCCCTCCCTTATTATTATTCTACTATGTCTAAATACCAAACAAAGTTTTACTTAGAAATGTGCATATTTAACCCTCAAATCTAACTTAATAATATGGTGAGAATTTTTAAACTTCAGATAAATTGAAACTAAAGTAATATATTCAACAAATTTATTTTTTAAATAGTTGTCTTTATTTTAAAACAGTATTATAAATTCTGTTCAAAAATTAACTTTTCATGCGTAAAATTTCTTCCACGAAAGGTCCTTTTCAACTGACATGGTTGCTACACGCTCTTAGGATATTTTTCTGTGGTCGAACTTCTGGTTCTTAAAGAAATTCTGCTTCAATCTCGATACTGTTTCAGAAGTCACCTGTATCAACCAGAGCCTCTTGAAACCCTTTGTCTGATCTCATTTCTGCCATAGCTTGTCTTAGGACATGGTGGATTGCAGATAGATTTTGATAAGTTTCAGTTTAGAAACACTTTTCTTGACTACAGTTACTAGCAGAGTCAGAAAAATACTCAACACATTGAAAGATTTGAAATAAGTTAAAATCTTCAACAGGCTGGTCATTTTGTCTGGTAGTAGAATTAACATAACTAATATTTCTGGGTGAAGTTGGAAACCATCTACATTATGATTACCTTCACTTGAGGCCAAATGAAGGTCTTTGAGCATGCCTAAAATGTTATCGTGTTTCGTATTCTTGATGTTAGATAAAAGCCAAATTTTTCATTAACAACATTTAGTTCTTCAAAGCGTTCTTGCAAAGAGTTCATTGTGATATCTGGAATAAAAAAATAGAAGCTTTCCTTGAATCTTCTTTGGAGAAGCTATGTCTAGAAATTCAATAAACATATTGTTTATATTTTATCAGTGGTCGAACTTCTAGTTCTTGAAGAAATTCTATCGCAATACTGTTTCAGAGGTCACGTGCATCTACCACAGCCTATTGGAAACCCCTTGTCTAATCTCATTCCTACCATAGCTTGTCTTGTTTTGTCAATCATTTCTACAGCAATAGACACGTCTATATTTTCACTCTGCAACATCTTGCTTTCTACATAGACCCTGAAGAGAAGAGTGCCAGATGATAAGACTAGCAACAGACTCGTAACTTTTTACCTTTTTTGCCAAACTCAAGGCAAGATTATTGGCTAATGCATCAGTTTTTTTATCTAGTGATAACTCCAACAGGGTGTCATATGTTTCCTCAATTTAATATCTAATTGGATAACAGCATCAGTTCGGCTTTCCCACTGCCAGGGTTCGTACTCCTCCTGAAATTCCTGAAAAACTCCTGAATTTTGCTTTTTTTTCCTAAGGGCCCTGAAAACTCCTGAAAATTGTGTTTTTTATCCTGATATTTCTTTTTGTCTCCTGAAAAATTACAATCAGAAGAGCAAAATATAAAATTATGATAAAACATAAAAATATGACATTTCCGTTTTTCCTTATTGATAGAAAGTCGTTGGAATCCGGAATTCTTACTTCTGACCTTACTTAGCGCCGAAAGAGTCTACTGCGCATGTTCCGAGTCACCACAATCGGGAAAGATGGGAGAATTGATATTTAGTATACTTTTTTTGCCAATTTTATAAAAATTGTCCACACTACCTACCCTTCTCCCCTACAATTGATTTTTTTTTTCACGTTATCTCCTGAATTTTCTGTACTGTACTCCTGAAAAAATCCTTAGAAACTCCTGAATTTTACTATCATATATACAGTATGAACCCTGCACTGCATTTGACTTAAGGGCTTGACTGTTACATCGGGCACTTGTCTCTTCAAGACTGTCCAATGATAAGTTTAGGATGCAAAGACGTTGTAAATTTGCTATAAAATACTGAAGAATTCCACAATGTTGAGACAGGGTTGTAGAGCATCACTAAGAACTAAGTTTAGGAATGGGTAGTACATTGAACATAAAATGCCTAAGGGTTGATGTTCAGGATTCTGTTTGGACACCTAATTGTTTCCTTTCATATTGGCCCGATTATCATAGCTTTGGCCCAGAATATTTTTCATCTCTTCCAGCTGTACTAAATGTTTCTCTGTTAAAGCATCAACGGTTGAATGTTCAATTGGAATGGATCCCAAAAAGTGCTCTTTCATGCAGGGTTCTTCACCTATAATGCATCGTACAAATCTTATAACAAATGTCATCAGCTCAACATGACTTAAGTCTGGTGTGCAATCTAGAATTATGTAATGATATAACCACTTAGAAACTTTCTTCAAAATAGTGTTCCTTGATTTTTGATTCAAGTAGCCCTATAGTTTCATTTTGGATAGTTTTTTCTAGGCAATGAACATGTGATTCATTAGACCTTGTTCTTCTCAAATAGTCGAGCAGTGACGACGCAAAATTTTACAATGAATGCAAGTAACTTTAAAAAGCTTCAACTGTTTTTGCCATATAGAACATCTTTCTTTCCTCTCAATGCCAAATTTTTGGAAACTAGAAACTCGATCACTTATACTGAACATTTGAACACTTCTCTCCAACGCCCAACCTCCATTTTGATGATTCTCTGATTTTCAGAGTTTATAGTCCTTCCTAATTTTATTCTTTTATTGAACTTCACCTAAAGCTGGTAAGCTTTCAAATGACTTCGAGATTTCTCATGTGCTGATAATTACATGCTGTTCATGTTTCCAATCATAAAATGCTGATGCTGAGAACATTTGTACAAAACCGAAAAGGCGACAGCAGAACCAAAAGAAAAAAAGCATTCACTGAACTTTTTGATTCAAACAGTAACATATGTTGTTGTACTAAAAATTTTCTAAAGTTGAAAATCTGCGTTTAGTCCAGTCAACGAACGGTTTGAAAAAAAAACATTAAATCGTATAGTTTTGAAAATTGGTATACATGTTTGTGTGTGTGGGGGGTTATTATGAACATACTAAAAGTCCCCGGTCCTGGGGAGTGAGCTCGTACCACCATCTTGAATTTCATCCCCCCTTTTTTTAGTTTCTCTTAAATATCTCGAAAACTATTCAAATTAAATGTGATTTAACAAAGTAAAGAGCGTACCATTCCCTACAAATTTGATGCTTTGATTTTTCTTCGAGCTTTAATAGTTTTTGAGATAATTGGTCTCAAAGTAGATGAATTTATAAAAAAAATCTTAGTTGATAGTCCAGTCAACGAAGGATTGAAAAGAAAACATTAAATCGTATAGTTTTGAAAATTGGTACATATATTCGTGGGGGGTTTATTATGAACATACTAAAAGTCCCCGGTCCTGGGGGGGGTGAGCTTGCGTCGCCATCTTGGATTTCATCCTTTTATTTTTTTTTAGTTTTTCCTGAATATATCGAAAAGTATTCAAATTACAATTAATTAACAAATTAAAGAGCGTAAAATTCCCTACAAATATATACTTTTATTTTTCTTCCAGCTTTAATAGTTTCCCAGGTAATGGGTCTCAAAGGTTGCACCGTCTTGGATTTCATCCCCCTTTTTTAGTTTTTCTTGATTATCTCGAAATCTTTTCAAATTGCATGTAATCAGCAAATTAAAGAGCGTAAAATTCCCCACAAACGCATGCTCATACTTTTTGTTTTAGCTTTAATAGTTTCTGAGATAATGGGTCTCAAAATTTGCCGTCAACTTGGGTTTTATCACCCTTTTTATCAATTTTCTTGAATATTTCGAAAACTATTAAATTTTCAAATTAAATGTAATGCAGCAAATTATTGATCATAAAATTTCCCAACAAATGCATGCTTTTATTTTTTTTCTAGCTCTAATAGTTTCAGAGAAATTTAAGAAAAACTAAAAAGGGTGTTGATAAAATCCAATATGGTAGCAAATTTTGAAATCCATTTTCTCGGAAACTATTAAAGCTAAAACAAAAATAAAAGCATGTGTTTGCAGAGAAATGTACACTCTTTAATTTACTGATTACATTTAATTTGGAAATTAATTAGCTTTCGAGCTATTTAAGAGAAACTAAAAAGGGGGGATGAAATCCAAAATGTCGGCACCCTTTGAGACCCATTATCTGGGAAACTATTAAAGCTGGAAGTAAAATAAAATTATGAATTTGTAGGGAATTTTACGCTCTTTAATTTGTAAATCAATTGTTAATTGAACAGGGTTCTTACTGATTTTTTGAAAGGAGTATTTTCAAAATTTTCAAGGAGTCGATATTTACGCGTGGAAAAGGGTTCCCTTTTAAAAGTACACAAAAATTATATTAAGAGTATTTAAAACATTGCTAATAACTCAAATAAATGTGGTTATATTTATTTCTTTTATAAGTTTTTACTAAGCTGATTTATCCAAGAATGCCATGTTAAATCTATTTATATGAAAGTAGAGTGGTGCCACTCAATTTTTTATAAAATTATACAACTACTCCAAAAGTTCATTATATGCCATGATTTACCATGTTTTAAATAAACTATTTCCATTAATTTTTTTTAGAATTTAAATTCTTAAATAGTTTCCATGCCTCACTGTGCACCTTATGTAGTGCACATGATCCATGATTTAAAATATAGAGGTGCAAAGAGAGACATTGATTTAGAAACTGTTTTTGGCATTTTCATTGCTTATAAAATAGTACATATATGAAGAAAATAAAATTAACAAAATTTCCTGATTTATATATAAACTAATTTAGCTAAATTTGATTAATAGTGTATTAACTCCACCATCACAATATGTGTCCTTTACAATAAACCAAATGTTACAATTTAAAGAAATACAGGTGAATAAGGCCGTTAATGTTTCAAAATAATCCAAGAGAAATAACATTCTCAATTTGCACCATTCTATTGTTTTGATTATTACTGATTGGCACTTAAAACCAATTATTAAATTTTGGATACTGCTAGGAGACGAGCATCAAATCGTGGAAAGAGCAACGCAAAATACTGGGTAATTGTTATGGCGGTGATTTAGAATCCTTTTTATCGGTGAAACCTAGTACACATTTAATAAAAGAAATGTTAAAAGTTGAAAATCAAGGAGTTTATATGGAGTAAAACCCAAATTCAAGGAGTTTCCATACTGCTTGAAAATAAAAATCGTATTCAAGGAGTGTACGAACCCTGTTGAAAATTGAATACTTTTTGAGGTATACAGGAAAAACTAAAAAAGGGGGATGAAATCCAAGATGGCGTCGCGAGCTCAACCCCCATGACTGGGGACTTTTATTATCTTCATCAGAAGCCCCTCACGAACAAGTGTACCAATTTTCAAAACTAAACCCATGTAGAAAAGAAACCTTGTCGTCGGCAAGGGTGAAGGGATATCACAAAGGTTTCCATGTCAAGGGTTGAACCTTTCTGGCAAGGTACGCTAGTCAACAAGAAACAAGGTTTTTGGTAAGATTTCCCCAAGCTTTAATTACAAGCTTGTTTCAGGCCTTTCAAAAGGTTGTTAAGAATAGTGATGTGTCATTCACTCCGGACCAAATCCGCGGATCCGCAAAAGGAATGATTTTAAGAGTTCGGAGTTAGTTGGGAGACGCCACTTCTTTCCGCTGTTAAGGGCCGGGAAAAGTGACGTCTCCCCAACTCAACCGGGGTACCAGAATAGACCCCTTTATCAGATTCCGACCAAAAGGAACGCATCTGCGGATTCGGTTTCATGAATCCGCGATATCGGATTTACTGATTCCGCGGAATTATGATTCAGAATCAATCTGGAGGACTCGTCTCTCATCTTTGCGGAAACAATGTATTTCTGGTAGTGGCGGACTGTGTCAATATGAAGCCACAGACGCCAAGTTGCTTCAAGGGCCCTAACCAATATCACAAATTTGCTGTCGGCTTAGCAGCAGTGCGATGTACAGTAAATAGATTTTGAGGCCCCCTAGATTCTCAAGGCGAGCATCTCTTAACACCTGTACGAAAACCCACCACTGACCTCTGGTGTGTATCCATAGGCCTAGTTCTGTCGGTCTTGAAAAGCGTGGCTTAGCGAGGGTAAGTGGGCCCCAGGTCATAATATGATCCTCGTCATCATCAGTGAATTAGCTTGTGCAAACGGTTCCCCAGGTCATGGCATTTCTTCATCCCCCTCATTGTATTTGACTTAAAAAAAGTGTTATAAACGCACTGACGTTTTGTCACCATGGTCAATGGCGCTCGAAAAAATTAATTTATTTATTCCAGCCATCATCAGTGGCTTAAAAAGTGTAAATGGCGCTGAGCGTATGTTATTATCTTCACTTCCCCATATCATATGGCTTTGAAAAGTGTATGCTTTGACTCCATAGTGCCCGGGGCATATATACTGACACGACACGAAGTTGGCCGATCACAAAGGAACTTATACGAATGCCAGCCCAGATAGCAATTTTAGTTTGCAGCAAGCTTGCCACAAATTTGTCATGACAAGACTGCAAGTTTGCCACAAATTTGTCATGACAAGAGTGCAAGCTTGCAGTAAGCTTGCAGCAAGTTAACGAAAGCTCCGAAGTCACCATGAAACGAACTTGCAGCAAACTTGCCGTGCACACTTATTGCAAATTAAAGCAAAAAGAGAGTACGAAACACAACCCGGGATAGAACTCGCGACCTCCCAGTTCCGAAGCGGAGACGCAAACCATTGCGCCAGTCGAACTCTGAGAGGAGAAGATAGATTTCGCTAATACATCGTTCTATTCGATTCGTATACGATTTATTTTTAACTATTTTCTGGATTTCATT
>BGPR01000424.1:578447-604306 GCA_013235015.1 Araneus ventricosus | reverse complement strand
TTAGATTTAATTTTGTTTATAAACGTTAAAATTTCAACATTAAGAAAAAGGCGATATAGTTTTCTTTAAAGTGAGAATGATATATTTAGTAAAAAGATGGAAAATGTTTTAAAAATTTTTTTTATAAAAAAGTTATTTTTTTCACACAAATTATCATTTATTTATTGAATTAATAAAATAGAATTACGGTCTAGGAGATGCTATTAAAAATCGGATGTTTTTTAAAACAGAAACAAATATAATTATCTCTTTATTGTGCTATCTTTGCAGGAAGCTTGTTTTGCAAAATTGCAGCATGTTTGATTTGCAAAGGAGATGGCGCTATTTGTCACATCGAACTTGCTACAAGTTCGATTCAAGTTTGACGCGTCAAATTTTGCCATGACAAGTCAAAATCAAACTTGCTGCAAACTTACGTGCTATCTGGGTTTGTGTCGGATTTAGAGGGTACCGTAAAACGGGGTTACTTTGCACCAATTTTCACGACTTCCGACAGAATTTGAGATTAGTTACATGCATTTCTTTAAAAGAAAGTCTTTTCTAGTTTTTTTTTTTCTCATTGAGGGATTATTAGAGAAACGTTTTGCAGCAAAATATGGATCATACAGTGATTTAATAATTATGATTTTCCAAAATTTCGGCGCAAAGTTACCTCATAAATGGGGATACTTTGCACTGGTTATTTTTTTTTAGTATATTACAAAAATAAATTATCTGGGTGCAATTCTAGATATATTTATTGAAAGCCTGGGTGGAAATATACAAGAAAATTAAATTTCATAAATGCCAGAGCATAATTAACAATTTGATGTCATTGTATTCGGTCAAATCAAGAGGGCGTTTTAGAAATCCTTTTACCCAATTATTGCCGGGTGTGTTATTAATATATCTATCTATTAACGCACCTTTTTAGTAAGATAAACGTTTACCATCATTTAAATATCTCTACTATCGACAGGAAAACCAGACACTGAATTGGACTACACGTTGCAACTGTCTTCTCCTTCTTATTGCAGGAAACCAGGGGATTTCCATGTTTAGTTATATGAATTAGCCTTGTTTTGTAACAAACAGTTTGCTTTTTTGGGGGTACCGAAAAATTTCTGCCTTTTTAAAAATACCCTAAACTTGTGAAATCGTGTTAAATCAAGCTTCTAAGGTCTCTGGAGAGAACTCCATATACTTACAAGTTCTTAACTTCCTTTTATACACCCTGGGTATATATGAAGCTTAATCAAACATTGTTCTTGTTATTTAATACAAAAATAAATTTAAAGAACCAACTAGGGTTGCTGTTCATTACAAATTTCCATGTTGCAAAGAATTGCTCTTTTTCGGGGCAAAGTTACCCCAGGCCAGAAAAAAATTAATTATAACTTCACTATTAAATATAATCGGCTTTCAAAGCAACAAAATAAAAGCTATGCTTATTATCTTTCACATTTAAAAGCACTTGATTTCAGAAATGTCATACTTTCCTCACCAGAGACAGATTTTTCAGCACTAAAATTTTTGCTGAAAAATTGGTTTATTGTCTTTTCCTTCTGGAACCTCCTGAATGATTTTTATATACATTTAAGGAATGAAATACACTAGTCAGTGTTTCCAAGAAGCTAGAAAAAATCTCAATCCTGTACCCCTAATTACTTGATCTCTATTTCACTTTTCACACAAATTTTGCACTGGTGCAAAGTTACCTCCATGAGTGCAAAGCAACCCCATTTTGCGGTAATTATAATACATGTACAGTAAAACTTCACTAAGTGGCCACCTCTCTTAAAGGCTACTTTTGTTTGGCACAGAATTCTTAGTCCAGAGACATAATGTTAAAATAACTTCTATTAATGGCCACTGAAACCCCTCTGAGCGGTCAGGTTGGTCACCTGCTCAGCTTCACTGAAGTATGTTCCATTCGTCTCTCTGACCTTTCATTAAGAGAAAAGGAAAGACAGAACAAAAAAATTCATACTCTAAGAAAACAACACTGGAAATCAGATTAAAATTGACCATTCCTTTCCCAATGTGTAAAGAAAAGTGAACTTAGGCCTCTACCGGGGTTGGGTATTCAAGAGTTCATTTGTGCCGATTCGGAATCTGACATAGAAGCTGCTGATATGGGTTGCAACCATCAGCAAATGAAATTTTCAGCTCAACAGACTTTAGGGGAAAAAATGGATATTATTGCCCATTCCTGAACAGCTACTGACAAAACGATGGAGGACTTCAATTTCCAATTAAAAAAACATAACTGAAAATAGTTACCTTCGGAAAAGCTTAAAAATCTAGGTAAACGCAAATTGTAACTTTTTTTCAAAAGAGACGAGAAATTTTTGAAGTACTTTTTACTTTAGGTGATTTTTAAAATTCGGTTTATCAGAAATAATGAATTAGGGCTTGCTTAAATAAGCATATTTTGTACTTCCAAACATGGAATCTTTTTGGAGCAGCCAATTTTCCTGGGAACGGAGGGTGGAGAAAAGAGAGCTTTCACTATAATTTAATAATAAAGGCTTACATTTCAAATTGTTTTCCTATATATGGATATTCACTCCCTCCCCATAAATATCTTTAACAGGTGTGATATGAAAAATAGACTTTTGATAAATTTTGTATTTGTGAGACTATGAGGTAAAATTTTTTCAGAAATAATTAAGTCTATAATCGGCCATTTGCTTTATATTCGGAATTTTACTGATGATTTAGTTTAACTTGTTGACGATTCGTTTAAATGAAAATGTTTTTTTTCCCTACATACAAATAAATTTTCTTAAATTTTTACTTTTAAATACATTGATTTAGAAAAAGAGTGAAGGAATTATAGGGTGAGAGGGCGGCCGAAATTAAATGGTATGATAGGGTTTCATCTCTAAAATTGGGCCCGTCCATTAACACCGATAAACCACACCCTGTAATGTTTAGAAAAGGTCATCTGAGGCGAGATTTAAAACCACACTGCTTCTTTTATGAAGACCTCACATGGGACAAAGAGGTAAAATATCTGGGGCTATCCCTTGACAACAGATTAACCTTCAGAAACTCCATAAAATATAGTTCCAAGAAGTTTTGGGACAAAGTTCACTTTATTATTCCACTAATAAGAAGATGCTCTCATGTTTTGCTCAAAAGTAGTCTTTATTTATTTGCAAGTAATAAGATCCAATCTAACATATGCAGTAAAAATTCTCTACATTATAACTAACGCACCCTGTTAAAATTAGAATTGACATGATACATCAAGACCACCATATTGAAGTGATAGATTTCATAAAACAACTTTCAGGAAAATTCTTCAATCAAATACAAGAACTCAGAAAACTAAAGCCAAATATCTAGCAAAAGCTATAGTGAAAAGCATTTATTAATTTGAGAATTGAGCGTTTCTCTCATCATTTCAATTCTTTCTGGAAGAAATAGTAAATTCAGAGATGAAAGGAAATCTTGATCATCTGTCAGATTTGCTAGTAATTATTTAAAAATACAGTTTAATGAACCAGATTAAACTCTTACAGGTGATTAATGTGAATAAAGGAGTGGAATTTTAATATCATAAAGTGAATAAAAAAAGAAACCTATGCAATTTAATAACTAGTTTAATTATAGACAAATAAAAAAATAGTAAACAACAAATTTCACTATGAAAAAATTATTTTTCATACCTAGATTACAAGCCTAAACATTGCATAATCTTTTTTACAGCAGATGTTATTTCTGAACTTAACTGCAATACTTAAATAATAATATATATTTTACATATTTCATATACTGAGACAAATTAAATCTTCATGTTTCCAGTAACAAACTGAACTATGCGAGATTAAAAAATAAACAAAAAGAGAATTTTCTTTTAAGAAAAGACAAGGGCAAATTGAGTATTACTAATATAATAGTCCAGATCCTCCGGTAATGCTCTGACATCAGCAACAATAAAACGCGCGCCATAGCATTGCAAGACGTTAAACAGCATTATTTCATTGTTAGAAAACCTAAATTTCAGCAATTTTAAAATTAAAAGAGTAATTGTCGTTCTAATTTTAAATTTAATAGCTCTAAAATAGTGAAATAAAATTTTCTATCGATTGATATAAAATTTAACTCCCGAAAAATTTTAAATTATATTAATCCTATATTTCAAATTAATTTCAGTTTTTTAATAAAAAGTAGTAAATTACGTCAGTGGTATATCATGCGCGTGATATTGTTTGGACGCCAAATTGTATCTGAATGCAATCGTGGCGATGTTTTTTCTTGCCAAGAATTAAATTAGCCGCCAGTGACGTGAATCTACCATTCGTTCTCAACCGTCGCCAGTTCCCGTTAATTCCAGCTTACACGATGACTATCAACAAATCGCAGGGGCAAACTTTCGATCATGTTGGAATTTACCTCGATGAGCCTGTCTTTTAGGCTTTGAACAGCTCTACATTACACTTTCAAGGTCTAGGATTCCAAATCACGTTAAAATTTACACAAAGACATCTGAAGTACAAGGAAAATTAATAAACAATGAAAAATACTTCACACGGAATGTTGTTTACCAAGAGGTTTTTTGAATAAGGAAATATTTAAATAAAAAAATATTTCCTGTCATAAAACATGTTTATTTTATTTGTTTTCAATCAATGTTAAACGTTTCTCTTGCATATATAGCTATTTAAACATGTCAAATTTGAAGGGAAATCTCTCGAATGAAGAGGCAATTAGCACCCGTCAAACCATGATGGGTGATTTTCTTGTTAAAATATAACCTTAATTGGAGGAAGGTTTACTTTTGTTAGTACAGTTCTCATTCTTTGAATGAAGTTAAAATAAAGAAATTAATAGAGAATAAATAAAAATAAATTTCTCCAATCATCATCTCTGTTACATATGAAGGGGAAAATTATTCCTTCTGCTTTTAACCAAATAACTAATCCATAATAAAATTTATAATTATTTATATATTGTTTCAAAAAGTGGTGCTAAAAATAATAATACAGATTAAAGGAAAATGAATTTGACAGCTGATTATAAAGAAAATAGTACATAAATTGTGTATTCCAGTTAATCATGCTTCTTTTACATATAATTCTCCCCCAATTTCAAGACTTGAATACAAGCAATATAATTTGAAATTGTCACAGAATCAGATCATGCATTGCTAAAAATAAGAGTTTCTATGAACAATCTACACATGTTAAATCATTGAAATTTCTTTCCTCGAAAGTAATATCTTTTAATAATTTAGATACCATATTAAGAAAATTTTAATACTTTATTCACTTTTGAAAATATTAATTTTTCATATCTTAAAAAATGCAACATTTAAAACATTATGTAAAATGAAATATTCTTGATTTTGAATCCAAAAAACAAGCTTAAAAAAAACCTTTATTGCAATAACAATATATAAAATATTACTCTAGAACAAAACTGACAGGGATAATCTGCAGAGACAAAGTAATTTTTTGGAACCATTACATAAAATATTTCTCTAAAATTCAACAAGCCAAAAAACAGTAGAAAGACCCCTCAACAATACTTTCCTTGTGAAAGTTTCATTTAAATACATAACAAATTATTTCAAAACATTACCCAAAAATTTGTTTCAATAGTATGAACACATTTCACTCATTGGCTCAAGTTTACCCAATTAAACATCCATGAAAAAAAAAATTTCTTCGAAATGTCTCAATCGTAAATGAACAGTTTCAACTATTACATATATCCAATTGTATATTTGATACTTTAGAACCTTTTATTATAAATTTAAAACTTTTATTTATTCCAATCAATAAAAGCCTTGACTCCTTTATTTTCAACATCTGATCTTCCATTTGTAGAAATAACAGTTCCATCTTTCCTTGTGACAATAAGCATTGGAATGCCTTGAACATTGAATTTCTTTTTGAGTTGACTGCAAGAAAAAAATATGCATTAGATTACATCTGGAATATTTTTAGAAATCAACAGTAAATAATCATTTTTTCATTTAGAGTGTATCTCAAAAAAAATACACACACATTTTGAATAACTATTAGATAAACAATTCATAAAATACATCAGTTTCATCCCTCAAATTAATGCATTAATTAACCATGAGGATTAATGATAAGTTAATTTGAGTTTTGATTTAATTGAAAGTATTACTATGGAATTCTGGTGAAAACATAGTTAAAGTGACGAGAGAGCACTATGCTCTCCCACATTTACTAGATCTCCCTCCAATGGATTTTTTTGTTCTGTTTTTGGTACACGTGAAACATAATGTTAATAATTCAATACTAGCTACAATTGAAGAATTGAGAACAGACATTGAAACAAAATCTGCTCAAATACAAATTTATATGTTAAGTCATGTTTTTAATTCCATTAGTTGCCATTGTAATAATGACTAACATTTTGACCACTTCTAAAATATTGAAAAGATTTCACATTAGTATTAATTAATTTGAACTATGAAACTTTAATGTATGTAATTAATTAATTTTTCATGTAATAGTTATTCAAAGTATAAATATATGTTTTTGGAACACTCTGAATATACATGGTTAAAGAATGAAGATATTATGGAGTATTTAGATGTTAGTAAGACGGAAATCGAATCTGTAGTTTAAGAGTGATAATGCAATAATGAATAATATGAAATTTTAATAAATATCCAGTGAATGTTATTATATCGTACAATGTGTTATAATGGAAATTAATTAGCTATTTACTAACTAGCAGCTAAGAATTTTCATTCACATTCTGGTTGCTTCAAACATTTAAAAATACTTTACCTTAATCTAAGATGCATTATGACCTGTATTCTTTTGCGATATTTCATATTTACAAAATAGAATATTCATTTGATTGATTGTTTACTATAAAGGACAATCGAACCTTTTAGTATCTTTAGTAGTAAAATTATTAGTAATAATATTATGGCTGTAAGAAAGCCAGTGATTTAGAACTGTTTTCAAGGGCAAATTTGAGAAATTATTATAAAACACTCTGTATAATTATCAAAGACTGGAAAGATTTCACAGTTAACTTTTTTTAATCAACTACAATCACATCACCAAATTCTAGATTTATATAAAGGGGGAAAAAAAAATCTTGCATAGCCTTGTTTTGTTAAACAGGAACATAGGCATATACACTCAATTTTTTAAAAAATGAATTAAAAATATAAAACATTTCTGTCTAATATCCTTTTTCTGTATGGGTAATATAATTTTTTGAAAATTCAAGGGAAATTTCAATTGAAATTAAAAAAACAAAATTAAGACAATCACGGAATAAAAATGTATATTGAAATATTCTAGTAAAAAGTTTTAATGACTAGCATTTTCTTCTAAATGAAAAATTATTATGGAATAAACCATCATAAATCTCTTTCACACTATAATTTATTTCAAAATTTGACTGTATAGCTTACGAAAAAAAAAAAAAAAAAGCTATAACTTGAATAACAGAAATAAACCCAGAATACAACCTACCAAAAAAATAAAGCTATCAAGGTCTTTATTATGAAAATGCTATTTGTGTGCACAACTATTTAAGCTAAATATTTAAGAGAACTCTCTAAAATGATGTAACAAATCATCCAGATGATAATCTATACTTATAAAAGGAAATGTTTGTGTGTGTGTCTGCGATGTCCAGACGAATCTATCGCACTTACAGCTATGAAATTTTAAAATTTAATCTAGAAAAATTTTTATTTAATGTTTTGTGTTGTTTTGGTTGATTTTTCACACTAATTTCTCAATAGAATAGTTTCAAATAATTGTACGACAAAAATAGATACACCTTCGGAAAGAGCACGCGATTTCCGTTCCAATGATGTTAGCTTTGAATTTCTAACGTAATTTACTGAATTTTGAGAAATTTTTAAAAAATGGTCACTTTTCAAAAATAAAATTTTCCAGAATTCTTAAAACTCTTGCATCCGATTTTCTAAGAAAGATATCATTTTCAAAATCTTTTTGGTAATAAATCAATTATTTTTCTCCGATTTAAAACAAGAACGGTTAAAATATTTTATTTCTTCGATTTTAGATTAATTTATTTCTTGATGGGATCAGAGAATTTTTATCTAATGCCGAAAGTGAAGAAGCACGCAGTTTCGCATTTTTTCGCCTTGGCTACACCATCTGGCGGAAAAAAACAGCCGTGACTTATTCCCTTCCCTCATTATCGCGAAGAAAAATAAGCGGGAAAATCAATAATGTATATCTTTTGTTTTCAAAACTTTTTCATGTCATTGTGGGCAGTTTTTTTCATTTTGTTGAAGTCCTGATTCCACGGGCAATGCCGTGTGCGTACACCATTACTGTATAATAATATTTTCACGATGCAATTTTTTTATAATTGTTTTGGATTAACGTACTCTGTACTGTTTTTCTACATGTCATTATCGCGGAAAAAATAAGCGGGAAAATCAATAATGTAATTTTTTCGTGTCATTGTAGGCAATTTTTTTTTTTTTCATTTTGTTGAAGTCCTTATTCCACGGGCAACGCCGTGTGCATACTGCTAGTAATTAATAATGGTTATACTTCTTTTTAAAAAATTCCAATAAATGTGAGTAGAAAGCCATAAAACAAATTATTGAAATAGATAAAAAATAAGTTATTCAATACATGGGAATAAACAAAAAGTGTCTAGACATGTTTTGTTTTCATTTGTAAGTAATTTATATTTAATAACAGTTAATAAAATGAACTTAAACTTGTATCAGATATGTTATCACCCTTCAAAGAGAAAATATTTATGCATAACTTTTATTAACTTCTGATATGTTTCAATCAGTCTGACAGCAGCTGAAATACATGACAATTATAGTAACCTTCTGTTGTGAAATATGCGACCACTCTGCAAGATATTTATACTTGGTGCATATGACATTTCTTGGAACTAATGCACTGACAGAAATAACATTCTGCATAAAATTTATCTTTGGAAGTATCTTATGTCAGACTAATGAAAGCGTACTAAAGTTACTCATTTCATTAAAAACAGTGGTAACCCAACCTACGAAAAATTTTCAAATAAAACTTTTAAAAAATTATTTCCTCAATATTAAAATAATATTTATACAAAGAATACGTAATATTTCAAATCTCACAAAATTAAATGCTAATGAAACTTTAGATCAACATATTCCGAGTATTAGAAAATGACTTTATAAAGTTGAAATACTTTTCAATAGAAAGTTTTCTTTTTATAAGAAAAAAAAATATATATATGTATTATATCTGCGACAAAAACTTCTTATTTCTCATACTATCTATGGTGGCCTAGTGGCAGACTCTCAGCATCAGGGCAAGAGGGTTACAGGTTTGAGACCAAATTCCAACAAGAATCTTCCATGAAACAGGCCTGATGTGCATTAAATCCAAAGTCAAGTAACCAACCCAATGGAATGAAAGTCAGAGGAGAGGATGTTGACTCTGGTGACGTCCTCATCAACTGACAGGGCAATCTTAAAAATTTGAGGGTACTGGGCTAGAATTATTTGATGCCCCATCAGAATCATAAATAGGAATCTGAGCGCCCATAGAAAATATCTACAGAATAAAATATTTACGGATGGGGGTAGGAAAATAAATTACCTGCTCTTCAATTACGGCCTTAGAATTTGGTAAATCGGTGCCTTTTCATATTTAAAATTATAATTAAATAATTTTTTAAAATTCAAAATTAAAATCAGTATTGTAAATTTATAGGCACCCTTGGATGCTTATAAATGATGCCCCTGGGCTATAGTGAAGTTAAACCACTGGATAAATGGCTCTGCGACCATGGTTCAAAATTATAATGTCAGGGCCCGAAGTAGTTCACATACAGCATCAGCAATCTATCTACACTAAAACAATTTTCTAGAACAGTGGAATATATACTCACTCTACTGCTTGAGAGCCATAAGGCACAGCTAACCAATCCCCATGTGCTTCACTCATATAATCAAATAAGGCATCTTCAGATCTGTCGGAGGATACAAAAATGATTTCAAATGGAAGTCCCTTGTCTTTGACTTCTTCATAGAAATCTGCTAATACCGGGGTGAACATTCTGCAAGGAGGACACCAATGAGCAGAAAAGTAGAAAGCTATAATTTCTTTGTCATTTAAAGCTTCATCAGCAGACACAGTGCTTCTGCTTTTGTTAACAAGTTTCTGACCAGAGAGGATGTCCATCTAAGAAAAGCAAAACATTACAAACATATAACAGTAAGGAACAGTTTAAAAAGCATGAAATGATAATTATTTGTAACAATATTTACTTTAAGTATATATATAGCTAATTAACTGAAAAGTAAAGATACAAAGTGACATAAAATGAAGCTGGCGTTCAGATTGATAACAGTGACAGCTATAAAGCAAGTTACTTAACAGAATGGTAACATCACTGAAAGGAAACAGATATTATAGAAGACAGGAAACTGCACCTCAAAAGGGAGGAGCTATTTTACTGCCAAAAACATTACGTCCAGCTTAGGTAAAAATTAGAATTTTATCAGTAACAAAAATAACCTTGTAAGGTTTTTTTTATCTGTTTCTACTTAAAATGAATTGTGATGTGTCAATTCCTTTTCACAGAATAATAACAATACAGAGACAGAAGGGGAAACATGTTATCAGTTTATTATAAAGTTAACCTCTCTCCAATTTTCAGTTGACTTCTTTCATTTTTTAAAAATGAGTTTACATTTCATTTTACCTTTTCAATACATTCTATTTTCTATATAAATAAAAATGAAATGCAAATTTTTTTTGCATGATATAGAAATCTTAACTACCAAATACATTCTCTTCAAATTTTGCTCATAAATACTATAAAGCATAAGGAAGGTTACAGTGAAGATTTCGTGACAATTAATTAAATAATAGTGATGCAACAAATAGAGATTTGGCCAAATAGAGAAATATTCTGACAAATTTCAGGCCAGATATTCGGTGGCCAATACCCACATTTTAAAAAGATTTCACTTTTGATTCTAAATAAAATATTTCTCAAATTTTAAATGAAAAAATTAAGGATCAATAAAATTGATTTTTTACTATTTATATATTTAAACAAAACTATTAACATCTTGATGCACTTTTGTAATATTTTAAATACCTTAATTCCAATAATAAGAAATGAAAAACTCTTCAGTTTGGGATTATTTCCCAGAAATTAAAAAAGTCTTCACTGCAGAACACAGAAGTGACAAATACAGAAGAAAATTCAGTGGATAAATTAAAATTATTAGAGGTAAATCCCTATTTTGATAAATAACTTCTAATAGGTAGGATGCAGTGTCCACTTAATTGGTGAGGGAAAAAATGAGGAAAAATTTCCAAGATTTGTAAATGTAGCAAGAAAATATCTTTAGGCTCCTGCAAACATAGTAAGAGTGAGTATTTATTTCTGAAGATCTAATATATGACACCAAAGAGAACCAACTTCTTCCTGAAAAATTATTATTCATGCGATAATTTCCGGCTGTACAATCACTATGTAACAATCAAATACGCATAAGTACTATGCAACTTAAAATTGAGTAAATATTAAGAGATTTTTTTTTGATAACAAATGTACTGACACATAATTCTGCAATATCCTTGTTAAATATATTTAAGAAAATTATTATTCTGAAGTTATTCGGCCAAATATGTGTTTAATATTCGGAAAATGGGCCTAATATTCATTGCATCCCTATTAAATAGTTAATTATAATATTGTTCATATTTGTTGACGCACACAGAACGTTAAACAATAATGTAATAAAAGTGAAATGTATTAATTAATAGTTTGTATGCTATAAAAATCCAAACTACCTAATAAATTTTTTTCACAAATTCTATGAAGCATCTATATAAGGAAACAGAAAAGTAATTTGTATGCTACAAAAATCCAAACCGATGATGAATCCATATTTGGTGTAGAACAAAATGTAGAAATGCCTACCAATGGTAATCTGGTAAACCTGGAGTTTATGGTGCCCACTTATTTCTCGCCTTTATTAGCGCAATTTCATTGCTGTCGCCAAATACTGTTTCGAATGCGCAGTGAGTGTTTTATTGGTTTCTTGCGCACGTAATGCTTGCGGCATCTCAAAAGACAGATTGAGAATGCAATTCCTGCAGTATTTCAAGTGTGTACCGGGCACATTTTTTAACTTAAAAAAACATCAACAGCTTCGCTTTCAGCAAAGCAGGAACCTTGCAGCTTTGCTTATTCAATGAGAAATGACATACACAGAATAACATATGGAACAGCTTTGATACTGGCATCACTGGCACTAATTTTGTTTTGGCGACTATTTTCAACAGCTTCAATATAGGACCCCATTGGCGATATTTTGTTTTGGCAACTTAACGATACGATGTTCGGTTAGGCGACAAAAAGTCGCCAATACAAGATTATCGCCAGTGATGCTGTATATCAAAGCTGTTCCTAACATACACAGTAATGAACTGAAAGTAAATGAAAATGTTGAAAAACAAGAAAAGTGTAGTAAAAACTTCACATCCCTATTTTAATCACGCACTTTCACTGTAGCGAAGCATACGGTTGTCGAAACAAATACTTTGGGGAATCATCAAAACAGTCAAAATTCAACCCGAAGAATTCCAAATGAAATTTTATTCAAATTCGATTGAATCGACCAATCAAATTGAAGAGACCAATCAAAATGATGAGCAATACACAGATCAATTTACGCATATGTCACTCAATAAAAACATTAACGCGCATCCAAAACAAATGTTCTCTCATCGCAGCTCTTGGAGGCAAACAGCTGGCTATCCTAAGAAGAACGAAGTAAGAGGGCGCTGTAAACTTCAGATTAATCGATAACCCTCTCTTGCTTGGTTTGTAAGACACCCAAAACTAAATCTATAGGTCCAAGATTCAACCCTCGGATAGATATTTTTTCTTTTCCCAGAAACATAATGCTTCAGCATTCTGTATAGCCGAAACATTTAAATCCAAATTAACTGAATAGATGTTTTTAAAATTTTGATGACAAACACTAAGAAGCATAAGGGAGGTTTTAGTTCATGAATTTGAGTTTATTTCCATTAATTTTCGAAGTAATAAATCTCTCAAGGTATACTTTGAATTAGTTATGCTGTTTTTCAATAAAGAACTTGCCTTCCACTTTCAGCCTGAGAAATTTACTGCCCTTTGTTTTCATTTTCACACTTTTTAGTACAAAGCACATTACACATTGAATTTTTAGGATAATTTTCTGATTATAAATATTATTTGAAGTTTACTAGCATACATTACCTTTTTTTAATACTTTCATTTATTCTAAAGACATGACAATTTTTAAAAAAAGAAGTTCCAGTATTATTTTCCCTACTTTAATAGTTAAATCTTTACTAATTTTAATTTTTAAGAAAGTTACAGATGATGAGAGAATTTTGTGTATTACAATATTTTATATAAAAGGTAAATTTCACATTAAAGATACCAGACATGAAAATTTCATCTTGAGGAATGCCAGCTATATCAGCTAGTTTACAATATGGAACACTTTATAATGCAACTCATATTACAGAACTAAAGATTCTTGTAAAACAAATTAACATTAAATTGGTCATATTTTTACATGCATAAACTATTTAAATCTATAAACTTATTTAAGCTCAAATGATTTTGATTCATTTTTAAAAGAATAATCTATAAAGGTATGGCAAAAGGTAATAGTAGATTACTTCTATCCAATACTGATGCAATACATTCCATAGAAAAGCAAAGTATTTCATTTTTTTTACTTTCTCGTATATGAAGAGAAAGTATTGCAATTGTCAAAAAATTCGAACTCGAGATTTTGACAAATCTCCACATTTTGAAATAGCTACAATCGAATCGTACGGAATTAATATGTAACAAAACTTCTTGAATCACTTAAAAGTACATCACAAAATTAAAAATATCTCGTTACCTTTAATGACTAGAAAGATTTGTCAATTTTTTACAGTGCAACAATTTACAGCAATATTTAACCAACACCGCCGAAAATAATGTTTACGCTACGTATTGTTCGTTCTAATACGTTTTTATTACAAAACATGTAACTGCCCACAGAGAAGAAGATAACTGCCTGCCCGGCATTTAAAAAAAGTAGAGTTGTTTTTCTCAAATTTATTGTCAGCATATTATTTACAACTAATTGACTAGATTTTAGTTAGCCGGCAAAATGAAGTTTGAGTTTCTTTTTGAAAACATTTCCTATTTTAAAATTCTATATTAACACTAAATTTTAAAGGAAACTGTATATCAAACAACAATTTAGGATTTATTTTATCTATGCAGCTGTAGTAGGTTAAGCTGAAACCCACGAATAAAAATGGTACATGATTAAATATTTAAAGCCCCAGGTCCGTCAGAATAAATTATATTGCTACAATATAGTAGTCGCTTTGTTATTCAAAATTTGTACTCAGCCTCGAAAATAGAAGCCTGCTGTTAAACTTTTGGAAATGGCAACAGCAAGGGCTTTTGGATCTGACATTGTTTGTGGATTGTTGTTTACTTGCTGGTCATTTAATTTTCTTAGATTTTTGGAGAAGAAAATGTGTTGTTGAGAAAGAGTGAAGCGTATTAAGTACTTTAAAAACTCATTTTAGCATTTTTATTAAACTACGAATTGCTGATGTTTTTCTGATTGTGTAAGTTCAGTAAGTAATTGGCTTTCGTATTTTTCCTTTCTTTATTCTGTTTAAAGTAAATATTAATCTAATGTCTTTTCAGGAAGTTTTTTTTGTTATCTTTCGTATATTTTTTTTAAAAATTGGACTTTTTATGTGGTTGTATAGAATGTTGACAATATTAATGCCGGTGGTGTCATGTACTTAATAATGAAACTTTGCTTATGCTTAATTATTTCGCTGCATATTACAACGTCAAATGATGCCGGTTTCCGTGGTCATAGGTACAGACTAACATGCCTCATACTGTGTTAAGTCCTTCAATATCTTTGATCGCATCGCTTATTATTTGAATGTCTTATTTTAATTTTTTTTTGTGCCAGATTTGGTCAAGACTTATTATCTCGTCCTGTAATAACATCATGAAAGAATTGGTTCGCAGTCTAAGAAGATGGAACATATTTCATTATTTTTTGCTACAAGATAATCACTTGCTTTGATAATGAATGTTTGTCATAAAACATAAAGAATTAGAGATTTAATGCATTTTTAGTGACTTAAAAAATTATTTAAAATCTTATAAATGTTGTAGATTTCTCTTTTCTAAAATCAAAACACAAACATTAATCTTAACTCCCTAAGGGTGAGATATGAGACCTTGTACTTGCTTCTGTATAAGCAAAATTTTCAGAAATCTCTCTATATAAAAGGCAATGTTCATATGTGTGTCTGTTATAGACTAAAAAAAGTGCTGGTCTGATTTACATGCGTTTTTTTTAGCAAAATGATCTGCCTTATCCAAAGAAGGTTTAAAGCTATTGAAATCCTCGATCTGGGGTAGTAGAAAGAAAGTTAGGGGCCTAATAATATAATATCAATAGTAGTAATACTATTGTTTTGACAATTAGATTTATTTACATTCTGACTTTTATAAAGTTCCGTAATTTTCAATTTTTTAATGTTTTGTAAGTTTTCTTAATATTCAATATTAATTGCGATGATTTTGCTACATTATGAAATGAAGTTTTGTAAGTATTTTTATTTTGATTTTACATTCTGAATGTTCAACTCTGCTGTTGTAGAATTGCTATTGGAATTGCATTTTGCTGTTGTTAAAAATGCCTTCAAAATGACAAAATATTGGTCGTCGCACAAATGCAGTCAAGAGAAAATGAGAAGAAAGACAAAATGAAACAGAAGAAGAAACAGCACAATGAAATGAAGGAAATAGATTACATATGTCACAGTCACATGCTACTGAATCATCACAACAACATGAAGCATGAAATGAAGCAAGTCGAGTAAGAATTAGAGAATTAAGACGATCGTTGTCATATAGTGATTGAAATGAACAATGTGACAATAGTCGATTACGCATGCAAATGAAGTGATTAAATCAATTGGTAAAACTTGATCTATTGTGTTAAATTACAAAATGATCCTTCTGCAGAGCATTTTGCAATGCAATAATTGGAAATGGGAAAATTACAATTGAAGAAACAACAGGCTGCATTAAATTACCAAACGATTTTTATATTATCACTCATTCGCAAGAAGAATTGGTTCAATGCATATTTCCAGATATCAAACAAAATTACAAAAGTCATCAATGGTTAAGTGAACATGCAACATTTGCTGCAAAAAATGTGGATGTAAATTTCATTAATATCAGCATTCAACTATGCTACCAGGTGAAACAGCTACTTACAAATCAATGGATACTGTTATAGATCAAGATGAAGTAATAAATCTTCCAACTGAATTCTTAAATTCACTTTATTTATCTGGATTGCCACCCCACATCATTAATCTGAAGGTTGGTGTTCCTATCATTCTTCTTGGAAACATTGACCCACCTTGTCTTTGCAATGGTAGTAGATTGGCAATGAAAAGATTATTAAACAATGTCATTGAAGCAACAATTTTAATTGGCAAATTCAAAGGAGAGGATATGCTAATACTATGTATACCAATGATACCAACAGATATGTCATTCCAATTCAAACGATTGCAATTTACAATTAAACTGGCTTTTGCAATACTGTTAAACAAATCACATGGTCAATCTTTGTAAGTATGTGGATTGAATTTGGAGTATCCATGTGAATCATAGACAATTATAATGTTGCATGCTCGTGTGTAGGAAAACCAAGGGATTTGTTTATAGAAGTTAAATACAAGGTGCGTAACATCATGAAAAGTGCTTAAATTTGAAAATCATTTTTAAGCATCTTAAAAGTGCTTAATTTTCTCCAGAAGTGCAAAGAGAACATTCTTTTTTTGTTTCCTCATACACTGAATACGATAAATTGAAAGCATAGTCATAAAGCTTTGTTTACCGGATGTATCAAGAAAAGAATTTTGAATGTATCAAGGAAAGAATTTCGGATGTATCAAGAATGAAATCGACTAAAGGGAAGAATTCGGGGAAAGAATCCAGGGTAAGATAGATTCAGGGGTGTCAACACATGTTAAGATAACGCTTATAGTCTACTCAACGAAGGCCTAATATGAGGGTGAAAAAAACATTAAATCATATAGTTTTGAAAATTACTACTGATGTTCGTGTGAGACTCCTGATGAACATGCTAAAGCTACAAAAAAAACATACAAGTCCCTGGTCTTCGGGGAGGGGGGGAGAGCTCATGCTGCCATATCGTATTTCATCCCCTTTTTTAGTTTTTCTTGAATATCTCGAAAAATATTCAGTTTTCAAATTACAATTGGTATAGCAAATTAAAGTGCATTTATTATACTTCTAGCTTTTGTGATAATGGGTCTCAAGGTTTGACGCCATCTTGGATTTCATCCCCCTTTTTAAGTCTTTTTTTGAATATCTCAAAAACTATTCAATTTGCATGTAATACAATAAATTAATGATTGTAAAATTTCCTACAAATACATGCTTTTATTTTTCTTCTAGTTTTAATAGTTTTCGAGATATTCAAGCAAAACTAAAAAAAGGGGGATAAAATCCAAGATGGCGGCAAACTTTGAGAATCATTAATCTAGGAAACTAGTAAAGCTAGAAGAAAAATAAAAGCAAATTTGTTGAATCAATTGTAATTTGAAAACTGAATAGTTTTTGAGATATTCAAGAAAAAACTAAAAAGGGGAGGATGAAATCCAATCCCAAGCTCCCCCCTCATGATTGGGAAGTTTTAGTATGTTCATCAGGAGCCCCTCACAAACATGTGTACAAATTTTAAGAACTATATGATTTAATGTTTTTTTCAAACCCTTCGCTGAATGAACTATTCATAACTTGATTATCCGCTCCCTCTTCAACAATGGGCACCGCCGTGTGTTGAAATACTGGAATAGTTATTCCGAAGGGCAAATTAACTTGTAATTGTTGAATTTCTTAAAATTCACAAATTTTTATTGTTAATCTTCACAGATTTTTATTGTTCATCTTACAAAAGTTGACTTAATTTTTGGTAATGACAGATTGCATTATCATTTTTATTTTTTTGCCAAACCAAAAAGACATCCTTATTTTACAATAGAAGACGATATGCAAACACAGAAATAAATATTAAAATTTAAAAAATTACATTTAAAATTAAAAATATATATACAGTCAGACCTCTATTTAACGAACCTCCATTTTGCGAACTTTTCCTTGGAACTAAGAACATTTTGCGAGTTTCTTCATAAAAAACCCTCCAAATAGCAAAGTGCATTCTCTATTTAACAAACTTTTTCTTGTGGTCCAATATTTTTTTCTCCCTATTTCTCAAAATATTTCTGAACATTTCAAACTTATTCTTTCTTTTAACACATTTTATGGTGATCAATGACCTTGAACTGGTTTTACCAGTCGCCTTACTCGCTGAGAGCAGTAAAATCTTTGTCATTCTTTGCATTTCATCCTGGAAGTGCAACCTTTATCCACCCCCACACACTGTCCATTTCACTAGAAAAACTTTCAATATCCCCCTTTCACCCTCAATGGAGTTGTCACGTGTCCTTGAAATAGTCTCCCATTTTCTAGATTGTGCATCAGGTAGGTTAGGTTAGGTTCTTGTAGCTGGAAAATATCAAAGCGAAAGTGCTTGAGCATCAAAGAAAAAAATTTAATTCTTTATGAGGTGAATAAAGGCATGATATTGCTTTAAAATTTGGTATCCCCCCCAAACAGCTTATCAACTATAATAAAAAATCGTGATAAGATACAAAATTATGATTCATCGAATTCTTGTTCAAAACGTTTAAAAACATGTGTCTATAAAGATGTGGATGAGGCAGTTTTTAAGTGGATACATACAATGCAAGATAAAAATGTTCTGATCTGTGGGCCTTTCATAATCGAGAAAGCTCTTCAATTTGCGAATTCATTGGGATACAACGAATTTCAAGGAAGCAATGCATGGCTTGAAAAATTTAAGAGAAAACACGTAATTATGGCAAAGGTAATATCTGATGAAAGTAAAGACGTTGATGATAATGATAGTGAAAATTGGATAACGGAGACACTTAAGTAAAATTTTAAAAGACTATAAGCCAGAAAACACCTTTAATGCAGATGAGACTTCTTTATTTTTTCAATGTTTGCCTCAAAAGACATTAACATTTAAAAAGGAAAAATGCTTTGGAGGAAAACAAAGCAAAGCAAGATTAACTGTCATGTTAGGTGCAAATATGACTGAACATCAGAAATTGAAACCATTAGTTATCAGAAGAAGCAAAAATCCAAGATGTTTCAAAGGCGCAAAATCTCTGGATGTTGATTATGACTCAAAATTTGGACAAACGTATGATTGCAGAGTGTCGCAAAATTGCTCTCGTTTTTGACAATTGTCCCGCCCATCTGAAGGAAATCAACTAAAAATTGAAAAATGTTACAGTTTTTTACTTGCCATCAAACACTGCATCAAAACTGCAGCCAGTGGATCAAGGGATGATAAAAACATTTCAAAATATTCTATCACAAGAGAATAGTGCAAAAAGTTATCACTGCGCTTGAGAACAATCAATCCATGTCAAAGATCAACTTACGGGAAAGCATATCAGAAATTTCCAAAACATGAAACTGTGATGGCACAGATCGTACTATTTGCAACAGTTTTGTCAAAGTTGAATTCTTTGTCAGCAATGAGAATTCAGCAAGTACGGAGGACGAAGACGATATTCCCTTAGAGGAACTTAAAAAAATGTGTATACAGCTAAGGGAATAAGAAGAAATTAACGATGATGTGCTGATTGGTGATTTTCTTTCACTTGATTCTGAAGCTGAAACCTCAGAAACACTAAATGAATTGGATATTTTGGATTGTGTGAAATATAAAAACAATACAGCAATGAATTGTGATGAAGACGAAAATGATCATGATACAGAAATCAACAAACCTTCGTATGATGAAATGCTAAAATCATTTGAAATAACCCGACGCGGATTACAGTTTGAAGAAAATACGCCTGAAGGGGTTTTTGGTGCATTGCAAAGGTGTGAGATGTACTATGAGAGAAAACACTTTTTCAAACAAAAAACTCAGACAAAATTAACAGACTTTATCGTAATTAAATTTAAGGATGCATGTGGTAACGTATGCTTAAAATTACTTGTTATAATAAATGCGATAATGTCATTAAAATTGATTAATTTTAATATATTTTTTTTTAAATTGAAAATATGTTGTATTCCCAGACAATGTTTTGTTTTATTCTCGTTTTCCATGTAGATTTCTTTTTGATGGGTAAGATATATAAAACAAATAGATATTAATTTTCAAAATAATTTAATTACTTTTTTCAATAATATTTAGTGTTTATGAATTTAAAATCTGTTTTGTGTAGTTTAAACAGACATGACACATTTCCGTGGAAACGCGGATTTCCGCTTTTTCGGCATCAAATTGAATCATTCTTGGGATCGATGCAAATCTGCATTAAAATTTTTGATAATATGTTGGGGAGGGATGTCACGCAAACAAAAACTATGCGGCATGTGAAAATTGTGCGAATGGCTCTAAGGCGAAAGAGTTTCCGAATTCATACGATATTGAGTAATCCTGTCGAAAGTTATATATGGGCGTTTTGCCGCGCCTTGGGGTCAAAGTTTAGCATTGGGAGGAATGCCTGAAAAAGTTTGTATTCTTTTCTTTCTCGTTTCGTCCAATCGTCTTTCATTTCATCCAATCAGAATTCATTCCAAATTTTGATTGGGTGAAAGAAAATCATCCACGAATTTCTTCCGATTCGAATTTCGTGAGGGGAAAAAAAAAGATAGCTAACTCTCCGTGAAGGAAGTCATTTTATTTTCGCGTTCTTTTTAACATTCTTTTCTTCGTTTTTGTTAGTTATTTCAATTTCATTTTTGTTAGATTTCGTTCCCTAACGTTTGTCTATCAACACTGACATAATACATTAGTGCAGAAAAGCGAGTTTCAGCATTTTCGGCATCAAATTTTGTCAGTCTTGGGATCAATGTAAATCTGCGTTAAAGTTTTGGTAATGCTTTGGGGGGGAGGGGGTTACGCACACAAAAGTCTTGAATAGCACGCAAACAAAAACTGCGCGCCTTGTGCACATTCAAAATAATGTCAGATTTGATAGATCAGGAAGAATGTATATTGAAACATATTCTTCATTTTAGAGTGTTAAATACAAAATAATGAGCAAAGAGCAGTCTGCTGTTGAATATTTTAGAAAAAAAGATTTTTTGCGTAATGCTATTGATAGTAACGTGCAAAAATTTAAGGTCATCAGGCAAATGGTACTAAGAGGAACTTGATAGTAAGAAAATAGCAATGAGAAAAAAAATAAAGGAAAACCCCTCAATCAAATAATCAATCAAAGAAAGAGCAAAATTTGGAAAATGGAGAAAAATAGCAGACCGAAGCATAAAAGAAAATTTGAACTGTTAGCTCAAAAAATGAGAAACAAAAGTCTTAATAATTTTGTATAATAAAAAAAAGTTTTTACATCGCCATATTTTTCAGAGATAATTTTTACTATAGTTTTTATTTAAAAAAAAACCTTTTTACGTAAGTTAATAAGTAGTTTAGTAAGTTAATTTTCTTTTAAATAATAATTTTACAATGTTTTTAATATCCCAAGCACTTTTTGTTTAAATTTATTCATTTATTGTTCAATTAATAATACTTATTTTACTTCTCGGTGTTTACGTTTGGCACGTTTCCGTATTTGTGAAGTTCAGCTTTTTTTGTTCCAAGCCTGTGTCATTCCTGATAGTTTAAAGTATTTTAAAAGATGAATGTCTATTTAACAAATTTTCCATATAACAAACTTTTTTTTGGGATTTAGCGACTTCATTAAATAGAGGTCTGACTGTATTTTAAATTTTTCAATAAAAACTACGCAGTATTATAAAACAGAAAACATCATGTGCTTAGAAAATACATAGGTCTACGTATGCATGTACAAAGGTGCTTAATTTTTTTTGCTAAAGTGCTTAATTTTTGCTGTAATTTCTCACTATGCACCTTGTAAATACAACAGTAATTACAATTTATGTAATCCAAAATACCAAAATAATAACATACAATGTAATAATGTAAATACAGTGAAACTTCACTTAACAAGCTCTTCGTTCCAGAATCTTACTCGTAATGCTAAACCCTTGCTAAGTGAAACCGTTTTTCCTTTTAAATTAATGTAAAATCTGATAAAGTGTTCCATGCCAAAAAAATACCCATAAAATTTTATGTATATTGTTTATTCAAAGAAAATTATATGTATATATCTATATATATATATAACATGTTAAGGAACGTGAATCAACTTCATCTTTTCTTCTGTTGCGGAATGAACCTACCTGGAATGTGAAATAGATTTGCAAGAAAAAAATTTAAATAATTAGTTAATTATTTATGATACATATTTATTTCTTTTTTACTAGAAAGCTGCCTAGAAGCATTTGTTTTTGCTGACGCTTCAAAATGTTCCGAAAATGTGTCGCAGCATTATCATTAAATAAATTTGTACACTGTGTTATTAGGGTGATGCTTTTCACTGTATGATGCAACAATTTCCCATGCTTTCAGCATTTCTCTTATTGTGCCAGAAGATTGTTGCTTTGCTGTTATCTTCTCTTTCTCTGACAAATTCTCCTCCACAGCTTCTTTCTGGGAAACTATGCAACTGCATAAGCTCTTCGGTGATCAGATCTTGGTTGTTCTTTTCCACTAGATCATTGATATCATTCATATCCACCTCCTGTCCCATGATGTGGTCCAAAGACACAAGCACGTTGACTACAGGCTCCACAGGTTCTGTCTCAATCCCCTCAAAGTCATTCGATAACGCTCTCCGGTCAAAGCTTCTTACAAGTAGAAGTGAGGATTCTCTTAGTAATCCTTTCACTAGCATTTTCAATCAGCGTGATGCAGGAAATGATGTGGAAAAGATACTTCAAAAACTCTCTGAGAGTAAGATTGTCATTTGCCATCTGAAAAGTCACTCATTAAACAAGTATTTTTTTACAATTTATTTTACTTGTTATGTGAATTACTCATCATGAGAGGTGCTCGTTAAGCGAGGTTCCACTGTATTAAGCAAAAGGCTCTCTGTATTTCCCCTGATATAGGAGACAGCTCAACATCTTGATCAACATGTCCATTGTGAAAATGAAAATCATGAGAAAAAGGATAGCTAAAAAATCAGCCTCATTTCATTAGAACAAACCCACAATATAAAAAGTTAGTCCTACTTTAATTATATAACTGAAATCTATTTAAATACCGATTTAATTATAATTTGGCCCTCCATTTAAGTTCCAAGAATGGCTGCAATGTGCACTAATGTGATGTAATCGTTCAAAAAAAAATTAGGAACTAGCGTAAAGTGGTGTTGCAAATCAGAAAAAGTCAAGTGCAGACCTAAACCAGTATCGCTCATTCCCAAATGTTTTTAATGTTACATCCAAATGTTGAAGTGTTTAGCAAATAACTTGTATTCAGTGAGGCATAAGCTAGTATCATATTCAATGTGCAATTGAATTGTTCTTTTGAACATCATATATTTTGACATAGTATTCTTTTATAAATAAGTAATTAAATTTCTTTTTATGACAAAGACCTCTGTTTTTCTAAAGGCTCATAAAAATTTTTTATAGCACATTGATTAAAATGGCTGTTCATTCTGCTCCTCCAAAAAGAAAGGAGATCTACAAATATGAAGCTCCATGGACAGTATACAGTATGAATT
Source organism: Araneus ventricosus (assembly GCA_013235015.1). NCBI lineage: Eukaryota > Metazoa > Arthropoda > Arachnida > Araneae > Araneidae > Araneus > Araneus ventricosus. The sequence goes on along the minus strand of BGPR01000424.1, from coordinate 580,523 downwards.
GGAGTGTGCGTCCTGACAAGAGGTTTAGACTTGCTCTCGGAAGCTTCATTGAGGAATACAATAACAAGGTTTTCTTTTCATTCATCAAATTTTCAAAGCATGATCATTCAAAACTTTATGACAGTGACTATTAATTAAGAGATTTGTGATATAAACTTAACTATAATGGTAAACTGCTACCTTATAAACTAAAAAAATATTTTGTTTTATAATCTTTCATCTGTATAAAAATAAGTTATATGACTTTATTCCATTGTTAATATTCCTTTTTTAAGAATATAATTCATATTTTTTCTACTGAAGAAATGTTAAATTTTATAATAGTAGAATTTTTATTTTCTTACTCATAAAAATATTTTTCATTTAAACAGGTTCAACTTGTGTCTCTAGATGAAGAAACTTCGGAATTCACAGCTAAAAGCACCTTTGATCATCCTTACCCCACAACCAAAATTATGTGGGTTCCTGACAGTAAAGGTATATGTCCTGATCTTCTGGCAACCAGCGGAGATTATCTTAGAGTGTGGAGGGCAGGAGATGCAGAGACCAGATTAGAATGTTTATTAAATAATGTAAGCAAGTTCTTAAATAATAGATATCTATTTTATCTGAACCATATCTTTGTATAAAACTACTTATGCAACAACAAAATCTGACTTGGAGATATATCTAATAATTTATTTTTCTTAGTGTTTAACATTTATTTTCTGTATTTCAGCTTTGTTTCTTAATAAATATTTATTTCAAGACTGAATGTTGTTCCGAATACCTTCTTATCTGGACTGGGAATTGCCAATTCTGCTCTTTCTCATTTTGGTGCTTTTCCATTAGCTTGACTGCTGTTATTGTCAAGCATACATATTGATGTGGAATATACCTTTTAAGCAAACTTGTCAGCCACCAGAATGAGCAACATACACTATATGGCCAAAAGTATCCAGACACTTTCAGATTTTCATATTTTTTTAGAATTTCGCCGGAAAGGATTAACTGACTGCCCTTAAACTTCGACCATGTAAAGAATAGACTATAACTCACATTTTACATTCTATATTCGGTCCTGAGGGCAATTAGGGTACCGTCTACAGACTGATGAAGACAAAAAATTTTTTGGCCCACCCCGTTTCACAGAATACTGATAACAAAATGAAACTTTCAGAAATGGTTATGTTTAACGTGCATAATATTTACAGAAATTTTCGTAAACTCAGCATAAATATTTGGGAAGATATAAAGGGTTTCTGAAAAAATCCCAAATTCTCCTGCCTGTTTTTTGCTTATAACATGCTGTTATTTTATACAAAACTTACAGAAAAAATGACAATATCTTGGAAAAGCATTTTGTAAAAATGTGGAAAAAAAAAATTTGAATTTTACAGGAAATAGGAGCATTTTTAGTAAATGTTTCACTGCGCATGCACGAAGCATAGCTTAATTTTTCTTTCACATCTTTTAAAGCCTTAACTTTAATATAGGGCAATTTATATAAAAAAAATTCAGTTCAATATCATTGATATTCAGTAAGATATCGGTATTACAACGAGCAGAATTTTGGCTACTATCGAAGAGAATATAAAAGATGCGGGGTTGTACAAAAATTGGTATTTTTTAAACTTCTATCTTTGAATATTTATATTGAATTGTATAGTGGTTAGAATTTGCTGAATACCCATGAACACTTGTAATATTTGTAACGAATAAAAAAAAAAATGTATTTGTAGAATCATTAATATTTTAAGAAAAATTAATTAGATAAAAAAATCTTTTGGCCATAAAATTGTAACAATATTTAACTTGTTTTATAATCATGCAAATAATATAATTAAAGTAATAAAATTTTTATTTATAGCGGCCTAATTAGCTGGAATTTAAGTTATGCACGTAATTGATAAGTGTTCATGGGTATTCAACAAATTCTAACCGCTATACAATTCAATATAACTATTCAAAGATATAAGTTTTAAAAATATCAATTTCTGTACAACAATCATCCTTTAGCTTTTCTTCGATAGGAGCTAAAATTCTGCTCGTTGTAATGCCGATATCTTTTTGAATACTAATGATATTGAGCTGAAT